>JAOWBH010151779.1:0-12097 GCA_028566215.1 Silene coronaria | reverse complement strand
AAATATGACTTTATAACTTATCAATTATTAAATCTGTAATTTCAATTTTTTTAACAAAAAAGACCGAGATTTTAATGCTTTATTTTAAAAAATTATTTTTAAAGATTACAACTTTCAAAGGAGAAAATTAACTATTATAAAATTAATCTTATATATAATTATTATTTTAAAAAATTTAAAATAACATACCCGTGCAATTTGCACGGGTTTAACACTAGTCGAACTTCAAGTCGGGTCTCTATTTCCCAGCTCTACTTTATCTCATCAAACAAACACCTAGGGTTATAGTATATCTGTGCATGAACTCAATCAACTCCATTCAACACTTCCGTCCCCAAATCAATTCAATTAAACTATGAACCCTAATTAACTTCATGCTTTAATTTTCCTAATAACACCAATTAATTGAATTCTAATCTCAGAAATCAATTTCCCCCAAATAAAATCGACGATTAATTAAAAAAAATAAAAATGGGAAGAGATATCTCAAGATCAAGATCTCCGTCGTATAGACGAAGTAGAAGAAGTCATAGAGATCGAAGTCGATCACCTTATACCAGGTTACTCCGTTCATTTCTTCCTTCTCTTTCCCTCTTTTCTTCATCATTCAATCTAATGTTATTTAGGTTAATTTTATTATTTTGTGGTGTTCTCGATTAGGTTATTTTATTCGATTTGTTTAAGCTGCTGTTTTTTTTTTCTTTTTACAATTCGGTTTGAAGGGTCGGATACGGTTATTTTATGAAAAATTGTCAAGATTTCGGTTGTAAACGATGTGTCGGAGCGTGTACCAATGTTCCAATGTACTAGGTCGAGACGGCGAGTATCGGACACGGGTACATGAGCTCATTACTAGCAGTGGCGGAGCCAGGATATGAGGTTAGCGGGGACGAACAACTAGTGCTATTAGACAAACTTGAAAAAATCGAAAATTTTAACTAAAACTTGCGATATTTTCTTTTTTCCGGCGGGGGCGAGCGCCCCTGCTAGCCCCCTAAATCCGCCACTGCTCATTAGCCTACCTAAAGTGTAGATAACCCCTTCTGTTTTCTTCAAGTTATATCATGTATTTTCGGTTTTTGTGAACTATTTAACATACCATTTAGCTCGATCAGTTGAAAGATTAATAAAATTTAGGTTTTTGAACTGTTTGAAGTTTTGTCATGAAAAGTTGCTTATGGCTCCACGGACTTTGAACTGTTTTAAGTTTTGTCATGAAAAATTATGGCATGACGAGTAAATGATGATTTTGTCGATGTTTCCATGGACTACGGACGAGTAATCAATTCAAAGTGACTAGACATAATACTTGTACTTAAAAGAGGCGAGTTTGAGTATTTAGGTTATTTGAGAAATTGTTCGTTGAGCTCAAGCTTTTCAAGGTACTCCTTACAAGGAATAGAAAAGGTAGACAAATGATTGGGTGAAAGGGAGTAGATTGGATATTAAACCGAGTGTTTATGATAGAATTTTCAAAAAAGGTTAAAGTTTATATTGTTTTTTTTAATTTCCGAAATGTGTGATCAATTATTTTTTTGGTACTTCGACTTAATTAAGTGGTACGAGAAGATTTTGCTAGCTAGGAATGTTTATTAAGTTTCTGGGATTATGTCGTCTATTAGTCAGTAACATAATGTGCATTTTTAGGGTTGATATAATTTTTTTGGGTGAAGGACACCAGTAACACCACCCTTTGCCATCCCTGATCAGTTCAGTAGATGATCTGATGATCGGCGTTATTCGGCTGGGCTGTTTCTGTTTGAACCTTTACTGTAAAAGTTTATCCGTCAATGCAAATGATATTGTATTAATTCAGTGCTTGGAAGGTCTATGTTTCTCTAAAGGGATGCTACATTCTGTTAACGATGGGGGCTTTGTTGATCACTCCATTTATTATTCATTTGTAATTTGTGGTCTTTTCAAATTTGTAAAATGAAAGACAGCTCTGTTAAAGTTAATTCTGTGAAATGTTGTAAGATTACACACTATGATGATTTTTTCCTGTAAAAACTCGTGTGAAGTTGCTTCCCAACTCTGGGAGGCGAGCAGGTAGTATGTGCTGATGGCTTTACTTACTTCCTCCTTTGTGATTATCAACATCATTTGAATAAAGATGGAGAACTCAAAGATTTTTGTTTACAATTTAACGAGGTAACTGCAGATCGCTTTGGATTTCTTGTGCTCCAGGGGGTAATTAATTCTTATTCATATGGTATGTAACATCAAGGGATATTTGTTGTCACTCAACAGATTTCCTTTTGTCCTACAGACGAAAAAGTCGTTCTATCTCTCCGCGACGTCGCAAACATCGTTCTCGTTCTCCTAGGCGTCACAAAAGTCGTTCACCTTCACCTAGGCGTCACAGAAGTCGTTCACCTTCACCTAGGCGGCATAAGCATCGGCGCAGTAACAGCACTTCACTGTCTCCTGCACGTAAATCACGTAGTCCAAGTCTTGACTCAATAGAGCGCAAAAGCGCAAGTGAGAAGTTGAAACTAGAAGAAGAAAAACAAAGGTATATTTTTCTTTGTGCAGTATTCTGACTTGGAATTTTTTTTTAACTCATTTGTCTCCTATCTGGTAGTTGGTCTTTTATAGTTGCTCTGTGGCTTTTATTACCGGTTAGATATTCAGTTATTTTGGCTCCATATGGCTTGACGGTTTATCCTTGTGGATTTTCTGTTTGGTTACTGAAGCATATACCTTTTTTTGTTTGTGTTTGCTCCCTGGTGTTATATTTGTGTGGCACGTGTCACTGTTGTAACTGTAGAAGATGTTAGCTACACAATTGTGACCAAGAATTAGCTGCTTGAAAAACAATCTTAGGTTATGCAGAATAAAAGGCTTTCACATGCTTGCCACATTATCTATCCTGAACAATGCAGTCTTCTGATGTTTGCTTTGAGAGCACAAGTATTGTCCTGATTAGTTTTTAAGTGCAGCAAGCTACTTGACATTCTTCTCCACAGGCTGTTCTGAAGGAAGATACTGCTATAGTTCAACTTGTTGTATTTGATGATCCATTGGCTGCCTCCTTTATCTACTGTACACCAGTTTTATCATTGTTTGGATCTGGATTCAGTTAGAGGTATGCCTTAAAAACATAAGTATAATAAATTGTCAAGCATAAAGGTTGGTTTGCCTTTCATTAAATTATTACAAATTAGCAAACAGAAGCTCGGCGTCCATGTTGTTTCTTTGCATCTAACATTAGAATCTTATTAAGAGCTGTGCCTACATGTAACTGCTGTATGGTTTGTAAAGGGAATATAGGATGCCAGAGCTGTATGATTGTTCTGATTTTTGCGATTAATAATAGTAGCTCTTTTCCGAACAGGCGTCAGCAGGAAGCAGAATTAAAACTAATAGAGGAAGAAACTGCTAGGAGAGTAGAGGAAGCAATTCAAAAAAAAGTTGCTGACAGCTTGGCTTCTGAGGAAATCAAGCAAGAAATACAGAAACGGATAGAGGAAGGACGAAAGAAGTTACGTGAAGAGATTACTGTTGAGCTTGAGAAAGAAAAGCAAGCTGCTGTACTTGAGGCTCAGCGAAAAGAGGCAAGTAGAGCATTATGGCTGATCTTAATTGAAATTCTGGTCAATGGAGTCAATTATGTCGAATGCTTACCATATCATCTCCTGAACATTTAGACTTCATTTAATTCCAGTTTACATTTGATTTTGTTGGTCCAGTACTAGTAGCCCAGGAGTCGGAAAATATAAGATATTTTGCTGGTCTATTTTAAGTCAGAGATAATTCATTGGGGTGTTAGTGTTTCCACTGAAGCGAAACATGGAGCATAAATCTTCAAAGTAATATTCTTTCTTGGATTTTAAAAAGTACATGTAAATGAGTTACTTCCTAAAAGTTAGAGTTAATGTGATAAGAGGCGCACATTGATGTGGAATTAGTGCAGGAAAGTTTCCTCCCAATTTTCATGGTACGAAAAATTATGATTTGGCCTGTAGGAGGAAAAATGGATTCTTCCACTCTCCTTCTGAAGGAATTTATATCCAAACACAGGATATTGCATTCCTTATTTTCCTTATCTCCCTTTTTTCCTCTCAATGTGTCCATCCAAACAAGGTGCAAATGCCAACATGTCATATTGCTTTACAGGAACAAGCGCGTAAGGAGAAGGAAGAACTTGAAAAAATGCTGATAGAAAATCGCCGCAAGCTTGAGGAGGCCCAGAGAATGGAAGCACTGGAGCAACAGCAGAGGGAGGAGGAACGATATCGTGAACTGGAAGAAATGCAAAGGCGCAAGGAAGAGGCAATGCGCAGGAAGAAACAGCAAGAAGAGGAAGAACGCGCTAAACAGATGAAGTTGCTTGGTAAGAACAAGTCGAGGCCTAAATTGTCATTTGCTCTCAATTCTAAATGACCCACAGCTGCAGCTTCATAGTACTGAGTACAAATTTAAATTATGCAAGTGGACACCATTTTTTTTCTTAGGTTCAAAATAGGCTTTAAGTAGGAAAGCAGAGCACACTTGTTTCATGGAAAATGTGTTGCGTCTGCAATCTAGTCTCTTTGTAATGTATGGGAGAGAACTAATTTGTGATAATGTGGTTTTCTTAATTTTTCAATCAACATAGTCGGACTCAAGTTAGCCATTTGTGCAATTGTGTTATGATTGCTTTGGATGGACCGGTCTCCAGGTCCGGTTTTTTTAGCATATGTTCTCATCCAGTCTAGGTTTTTGGCCAGTCCGTTTCAGATCAGTAAGCAGTCTTTTCTGCTGAAACCTAGTTTCAGACTCCAGATTGGCGCCTGACTGAATCAGACAATCTTGCTAGCTCGTAATTAGTCCCTTTCGAGCTTTGCCTTTTTTTTTGGGGGGGGGATATGGTCTGTGGTCTTGGTTGGTGCAGTTTTGGGCTGGCGATATTCCTTACATGTGATGGTTCTCTAAAAGCGTGTTTATTCCATATTTATGTACCAAGTTCTTTTTCATCAAAAAAAATGTCCTTGCAATACGTTAACCTGGTCTTGCTATTTTCTTCCCTATCCAGCATCACATTGCCGTGCTGCATTCTTAAATGTAACAGAAAAATCAAGGGAAATTTCCAGGCTTTCGCAACAATGTATTTATCCAATGGCTCCTCAATATAACATCCTCAGGAAAGCGGCTCTGAAAGTGTATATTTTTGAAAAGATAACATCATGAAAACGAGATCTTGTGAACCGTGATCATCCATTTTGTTAGTCTTCCCAAAAGGTTCACAAATTTTTATTAATCCTTCTAAGATAAGTTTCCAAAAATTATCAAATTTACCAAGAGATTACATGAGTCCTTGATGGGTTTTTTCTTTACAACAACTGTACTCAGACTTCATTGTTCATTGAAGATTTACATCTAGTTTACACAGCGATTTATCCACGTCTCTACTTGCACATTCTTGAAAGTGCAAACCCTGCTTGTTCTTCCAATCTGACATTAATTTCGGTCTTTACTTCCAAACCCAAAATGATCGCTCCGATAGAGGACTGAGAGCACTGGCAGTGCGAAAAAATTCCAAGGGACACAGGCAAATATAGCGCATGCCGTAATGTGGTGCACTTTGATAGGACATAAACAACCTTCATTCAGGGATTTTGAAATTCGTAAAATCAAGCAGCAAGTATTCTTTTGGAGTAATGGAAAATACTCAGGGATCCGGGAAAACTTTCTCCAAGAAATTGATGAAACGCCTGGCATACAACTTTGGTTCAAGAACAGATATAGACATTGGGTCTAGAAACATCGATTTGCCTGAATGCTCAATTTTCTTTCTTAAACTGTAATCTTGCAATATATCTATGATGCCAAGATAGAGAACAACATCGTAAACCTCAAAGAGTTCAACTTCCATTGAATCTGCATCATTTTCTTGAACCTTCCGGTTTGCTGTAGCCGGCATGTTTACGCCCAATTGTACCCTTAGCCTGCACCAGTGGTAGTGAAATCTATTTAAAGATCGGGAGGGATTAACCGGTCCAAAAATATTAGAAGATCGATAGTGCAGCAAACAAAAAGGTCAATGCGACAATACTGAAGTTGCAATAACTAGAGCAGGACAATATACCTTCCTGTGCCAGGGAGCAGGAGATCAACTTCCCTATCACCAACAGAGTATGCCCTCAAAGTACTTCCTCTAATATGAGGACCAGGTGCAGTGTTTACAGACCCCGGTTCATGTGTAACCAACATAAGGCCTGTTGGAGGAATTGAAAGTCCAACTATTGAGTTCATGCCTACATGAAAAAAACATAAAAGGGAAAATATATAAATCACAAACATGATCGATCTATAAGGAAGCAAAATATATGAAATGATCTGAAGAATGATTAAACCCTTCTAAATGAGAACTAAGAAGACACTTAGATGGGAAAGGGATAAACTAATACAACATTGAGAATGATAAACGAAAAGAACAAAAGTTTGTAATAAAAAATATAAGAGAAGTAAAATAACCAAATAAGATAAAAACTGATGTCAAAACACTGTCTTTATGAATTCATTACAGCAATGCCCAACATAAATTTATAGCAAGAAAAGAAGTATTCGCCCTACAAAATTAGGCATTATGTTTCACTCCCCTAATGTTTTCCACTTTCTTATTATTTTTTTCGCATTTTGAGGTGTGCTAGCACTCATGGACGGTTCTAAAGGATGATTCATGTTAGCCGACCCCAAATCATTTTGGGATTAAGACTCTGATGTTGTTGTTGTTGTTGTTTCAATTTCCTTAGTAATTTAAACTCAAGACCCCAAGGAAGTCATCAAGCACACAGAGAAACTACTCTCAAAGACTTGAAACAACTTTCCTGAAATCTGACAAGATCAACTGAGAGACTTAATAAGTTGTATACCTGTCACTTTGATTGAATGCTGCACTCTTAAAACATTAAAACATTTTACATAACAGGCATTGATGTGTGGATGTTTAATTTGTTTATCTCTTTATGTGAACCCACATGTCAAGCAAGAATCTAAACTGAAGCTAATGCATTTTAACGTCCAGGTACCGTGAAATTACGAGTTGTTTCTTTAAACAGAACATCTGTAAGAATAAAGAACTTTCACTTCCCCAGAAAACAGAGCCCTAAGATATCAGAAAACAAAACCATGCAGTGTCTGAGTGAGAAATGAAAGTATTACTAGTACACCATACCATCAATTGAAGGATTATTCTCATTGTTGTTAGATGCATCTGGTGATTCTATGATAGTCTTCAGATGCTCGGGAGCCCGAAAATGCAACCCAAGCAGAAGACTATAATCGATTATTCCTTGAGATTGAAGAAACATGCAATCTAATTCAATTTGTCTGCAAGCAAAAAAAGACTATTCCACAATGAAGAAACTGCTAAATAAGTATATATCCCATAAATGCATATGCATAAATCAATAAATCAATGTATTTAAAACTAGAAGTAGCAGCCAGCGGTTCAGTAATTGTGTGCATAAGATGCTTAAAAGTAGTGAATAAACTTACCCAAGTCAAACAGCATACATCCTACTTTATGCAGTCCATACTTGTAGCAAATGTTCATAAAGCTTACAGCATAAAAACTAAAAAAGATCTCCAGTTCTCATGACTAATGAGTCATATTCAAAGGAGAACCCCAATGGCAATAGAAGGACTTTAGCAGTAGGTGATATAGGGTAGAGTCAAATCTAAAGGGGAATCCAATGATCATAGGAGCCAAACAATAGTCCATTGTAGAGTGTAAAATTCAATGGGCTAGCATGTTGATGTTTTAAACCTTCTTATTGTAGCCATTGGTCGGTCACAACAAAGAAGCGAAAAACCGTAAAAAACTAGTCTTTTGATTTTTGAAAGGTAAGTAGCTGCCTCACTAAACCAAATGAGTGACACCAACATCCTTGTTGTCACTGAGCATCTTCAACCATGTAATTGGCTATTAATTGCAAGATCTGTGCAAGGTTTACTCTACTATCCTCCATGTAATTTCATAATACAGTAGGACAGATGGATGATCAAATTAATGTCTCTCTTGTTTTACACTTGTAGCCAAACAGTTCCATCCAGTGTATTTCCACCAACCACAGAGAATGCTCCCAAAACTTTTAAGAATTGATATTGAATGTAAAGTAAACTTATAGAAATTATTGAGAAACCAGCTCGCTGATTCGACATCCTCAATAATTGCTGTTTTAGATATTCAGAAGGACAAAGGCACTAAGGATGCCAGAGTGACGATCATGATCACCTTTTTGGCTGATTAAAGTAGAGACATGTTTATGATGTAGGATAACTTACTCAAATAGTGCATCACGTAATGATCGATCCATATAAAATTCGTACGACAAGTCAAGATCCTTTAGGGTTCCATTCTGCTTAATCTTCTCTTTGCTTGTGTATCTTCCATAAGTCGATCCTTTCAAGTCATAACGTCGATGTATACTTAACTCAGTGTAAAACATATTCCCCATGACCACGAAGCGTACCTGTTACCAGAATAATTTGATAACAATAGCAACAAATCACATCCAAAAAACTTAATAACAGGTAAATGTAGAAAAACAAAGACAGAATTCGTCAGAAACAATAGCGTGTACCATTTTTCACACATAAATTATAGTCAAGTATCTTTTTCAATTGGGGGCTATTTTATTCTCAACCGTCGAGGGTTCTCAAAGCTAAAGACAATTTCTAAGGTAATCACGACTTTATAAAAAGTGAATCCTTAAGTTGTGTGTGTGATGAGGCTGAATCTGAGGAACACAGATATACATGAACTTCCATTAAAGAAACCTATTTTTAAGGAATCATATCACGCAAAAAGATATAAAAAAAAAAGGTCCTTAATTAAAAAAAAAAAATCAATGCAACCTAAATATGCTATTAGCGCTCCTAAAGTTTTAACACTGAAACAAAAATAGCTTCTATTCTTTACAGAATACTGCACCAAGTTCGAGAAGAAACTTATTGTTCTCGATATTAAACCTCGCACATCATCATTTTTCAAGTTGTTTTTCATCTATTAAAAAAAAATTTACAGAAAAAAGAAAAGTACGCTCTCAGAATACAAACATATACGAAGATAAAAAAAGGGTAAATAATATGTACCTTTCTTCCACATTTCAATTCAATACGATGAAGCCCAAAAAACTTTGTGATAAGAGTATTCTCATGTAATTTCACATGATCGTAGTAGCAGGGAAGCATATTGAGAAATACCTACAAACATGCAAATCTTTTCCATCAGCACACTTGAAAAGTGATTAAGAGAGCAACATGAAATATGACCAAAAATACTTCTCTAACCTCCAATTCAGATGTCCTTAAAGTCTTGATCACAAATCTATCATCGTGAGAAACATAAAACATACTTCCACTTTTTCCAGGGGAAGAAATTTCTCTTAACCCATCATCACCGCAAATGGACATCATATAATCTGCAGCATCTAACTTAAACAACTCCCTCAAATTCCTGCAATTACAATTACATTTACTAATTAGAGATGTCAAAAATACTGTTGGCCATTGTTTTTAAAAAAACTCCAATTTTCTCTAAATAATTCCAATGCAAAAGTCATGAGTCAAGCATTAACATCAGCAAGTAAAGAAAATTACAGAATACGAACAACACTGCACTATGTACTGTCTTAGAATCAGAAAATTAGAGTCCAGAAAAATGGATTCCAGATCTTGTTGACCAAGGATAAAAAAGTTTAGAGAACTATATAAATGACAACTGTGCGAAATGTTAAATATATTTTTCAAAATGTAGATTCATAAAACCCTTCACGCCACACTGACTTTATGCACCCGATAAAGTGCTCATGAGAGGAGACGCCTGTAAGATGACGGAGAAAATAGATGACAGCTGCTGCAGGTGGTAATACATCAGATGTATAATCCACTTACTGCTGTTTTCTAACCCTTAAACCATACTGATAATATTATAATCTAATATGGCAAAAGACTAGACTCCTATGTTAATCCCATTTTCAATCAAGAATCAAGATAAAGTTCAAGTCCAACTTAAAACTAAACATGCAATGGCTATGCACCATTATGTTCATCAGATGGCCAGAAATCCAGAATGCCAAATGTCCTGGTCTCCTGGATACAACCTGTTTCCTATGAAATAAGGTACATGGTCTCGCCAAGAGCTGGACATTTACAAGTTTACAACTCTAAAATAGAACACTTCTCATACTACCTAAAAATAATATGAAGTACAAATTTGCAAACATCATATAAAGAATGCATTAGTTATAAAATAAGTTGGAACTGTATGATGGAAATCACACCTGAATACCATAGGGCAATAGTCCTTCCAGTAAAAATCGAGAGAATAATGTGGAGGTGTAAGTTGGGAGCCCTTTTTGGGAAAAAACATTTTGATTCTGGCTTGTTTAGAAAAATCAGTAGATCTAACTTCACGAGCAGGCACAGGTGTAATCTTGCCAACAGTGTATCTGCACATTCAGAAAGAGATAAATGACCAGACTATGTGCTCAAGATATGCAGGTCGCAAAAAAAAAAAAAAATAGAAAACATGGGTAAATGCATAAAGTGATAAAACTAAAACCCACTAGCGTTAATAAATGAAGTGTGAAGAACAGGGGCATATAAAGGATGGTAACATAGAGTAAAATATAGTATTGATAAGTCATAATCATAAAATTATTGTTAAAATGCAAACTACTAAACAATATATTTTTTTTGAAGAAGAAATATAAAGGATTGAAATAACAAGTAAAAAATTGTATTTAAAAGGTGGATCATAAAATTGCTGGAAAAATATACAAAAAGAGCTGTCAGCAGTAGGGATTGAACCCACGACCCCTGGGTTATAAAGTATAAACACTAGACTTTACAAACTCAGCTACATGTTTACAATGACTACTTTCTTATAGAACATATACTTATCAGAAATCTGGCAGGAGACAACCCCGTGGGCCTGGCTTTAGCTCCGTCTCTGATGATTTGTAATTTTCACTGAGCTAAGTGGATCCTCAGAGTTTGCAATAGGTTGACAAAAGCTAATCATCGACCGGAGTGTCTTTGCCTATATTTCTCATAAAACAGCCTCTTAGAACAAGATTGTCACTTCATACCACTGACACACCAACCCCATGTCAGCGGATGCTTCGTAAAAGACAGGCATCACCTAATGCTTGTCATTTTGATTTTGTAACTTACCTATTTTACTCTGACCAATTGCAGAGTGAGGATTTTGAAAAGAAAAACATAAATGGGTTATACCTGATTCCAAGCTGCAGATTATACATAAAATAGTGACTTTGGTTGCTGTTGGATATCTTTAAGCAGGAACTCGGCTTGACTTCTTTTGAATTAAATTTACCATGACTTTTCGCTTTGAGAGACTTCCCTGAAATTTTCCTGACACGTTCTCTGATCAATACGCCTTGCATATATTCTCTTTCAAGGGCTATGTCACTCTCATCTTTCCTGTCTTGTTGATCATCATCAACAGAACATGAAGCGGCTTTGCATGAGCTATCTTTCATAGATAATTCCCGTTCTATATCACCTAGAAACCAATCTTTTTCAGCTGACGCCTTAGACGAAATTTGACTTGAACTTCTAACTGGGCTACCACTGGAAACTCTTTCAGAAATGCTACGTTTAATTTGTGGTTCTTCTCTTTTATTCTCTTCAGAATTCAGAGATGAACCTTGAGACAGTTCATCTTTAAGGCTTCCATGATTACCTATCGAACTATGACATGACTCCCCTCTTAAAATTCCTTGAAAACCTGCGGACTTGCACCATTTCTTCAAAGATATATGCTTGCTACCAGCAGGATAAAATGTTCCCCGGCCATCTTTGGAGCCCCTGCTCCAGTTCCCACAATAACACCCCCCATCAGCAAAGCGATAGAAACCTGGTCCATCTCGTAGTCCATTCAACCAAGAGCCATAAAAAATATCACCATTTGCCCACTTCAGAAGTCCTTTACCTGACATCTTCCCACCTTTCCATGTACCAATATATGAATTTCCTGAACTCCAAATATATTTCCCACTTCCTTGACGAAGTCCTTCTTTCCATGATCCTTCATACAAATCCGAATTAGAATATTTTTTTCTTCCAAATCCATGCTTATTAT
>JAOWBH010151768.1:0-12098 GCA_028566215.1 Silene coronaria | reverse complement strand
TTCAGTTCAGTTCAGTTCAGTTCAGCTCCATTCAGTTCAGTTCAGTTCAGTTCAGAAAGTTTCAGTCCAAAAGAACATGGCCTAAGAGAGACAAGGCTGGGGAAGGGGATGAAGTGCTAGAAATGGAGTTCAGATCTCTTTCAGAAATCTACAAAGAAGACCATGGTTGGCAATATAACAATATGGAGATAACATAATGTACACTTGGGATGATTTCTGAATTCTAAGACAATGGCTGAATTGATTAAAAGTTTGAAACTGCATGGTTAAAATTTGCAAACTCACAATTTACAAAGATGTCTAGAGTTCAAGCTAAGTAAAATAACTACAGGATGATTCAGGTCAAGGTCACAAAAGCGGAAAAAAGAACATACATCGATTATACATTCATACTTAATATGTAACCGAGCTAATATGTATTTTATTTGAGTTTTAAAAGTTATATAAGTTACATTGTACAAAAGCAACCTAAATACACGAGTGACTGAATATAAATTTGAATACTACGTATGTTTACCTTCAATGGTGATTCCGAAAGTAGTCTCATTATCATCCTTTCAACTCATTCATCAGGGTGTGCATGTATTTGCTCGTGCACCAGAAGAAGAGACGACTTGCATGACGTACTAACACTGAACATGCACATCGAGGGACGATACACCACCCCATCTCGATGACTTTTGTCATGCATTTCCAACCTTATCATACAAATTATCTCCCATTTTCTTAATCCCAGACCCTTGTATAAATATCAAGATTAGAACCCTAAGAAATACAAATACACAAGACAGAAAAAAAGCAGTAAAAAAAGTGGAATGAACAACTTCCAAATGCCACTCCACACTACCCAAGGTACACCAAAGATGACTACCAACACATGTCCGAGACTCCCCTTGATTGTATTCTAGCTGAGTACGGCCTCCCAGTGCAGGGTGACATCACCTTCAAGCGAGAATTTGCCATCGGTGCTTTCCTGTGGCAAAGCTATGTCGACGCTCATAATGGCAAAGGAAGCAAATACAACTAATGGGTAGTGCTAATAGGTTCATGCGTAAAAGAGCAAAGGAATAATTCAGTCTGTTTTGCTTCAGCAAAATGTAGCTGTATATGATGTCCTAATTTCTTGATATGTTGCTTCTTTTATTCACACAGGTGTTTCAATAAATGCAATAATTTTATAAACCATCACTTGAAAACCTATAGTTTTGTCGATGTGTAATCCCCTCTCCAACACATGAAGCACAGTTCAAAATCTTGTCCGAATTGTATTGTAACGGCCGAGTTGTATACAAGAAGAACGAAAATTTCCAAGAAAAATCACAATATGAAATAAGACCATCAGTAAAATCAAAACTAACATGAATTCAAAGCCTAAGGAACTACTCATGAATCATGATCCAGGAATCCCTAGTCACTTAAAGATCTAAAATTGGTCATATAATTCAGACGTCAGAACCAGAACCTCTCCAATACCGCACTGAATTTTAATACTATTTTAAAAATAAAAGGTGCAAAGGGTCTTACAATTATTGGGAGAAATTTTTGTAACACTAAATATACTTTTAACATTATACAATAATTAGTAACATTTTATCAATCCATTTATCGCGACCATACATTTACCTTTTAGTTCATCCCAAAATAAATGGCCCCTTTCTAAATCTCATGAAAAAACAAAGCGTCTCCCAAAGTGAACTTTCATGCTACCCTAGATAAGTACGTCATCCATCCACTCATTTGTTTACCTTTTTTATATTCTTTATCAAAGGTATTTAAATTATAGGTAAACAAATAACTGGGATAGAGGTCGTACTTCATAAGTCACAACACTTGGAACAAATATAAGCCATAATTTCAATACAGGAGCATCTCAATACTAAATTTTAGACATAACCTCTAGTCTAACAGAGATGGATAAAGAAACTCACTTGTAATTGTTGATGTTTTCGAAGCTGAGTTGCTCAGAGGTCAGCTAGCCAAGATGGTTAATAAAACTGACCTGTTGATACTTGGAAAACGATGAAGCCCGTGTAGGCAAACTATGTACAGAAATCCACAATGTAACCAAAGACAACACCAGCATAACTTAAAGCCTTGGTGGTATAAGCAATTCAAGTCTACCAAAATTGGAGGCTACGACTTTGCAGCACAAGTGATATATGCTTGGTAGTTTCATCATGACAAAGCTGCTAAAGCATAGAGAAGACCAAGACATTCATCTCCAATCATCTGAAACACATTAAAACTCTATATAAACTGCCAGCTGACAAAGATAATATATACTATGTCACCTCCGAGATTGTTTACGTATACCAGCTGAAGAAGATAATGACTGGGAATTTTCACCAAACTTGCATGTGCACAGTAACACAAAACACGACCCGAAACAATAAAAAGTAAGCTATTTGCAGGGACAGCGAGAACATGTGATACTGTATTTTGTTTTATCTTATGAAATCGTCTTATATACGATACTCAATATTCATTAATACTACAATAATAGAGGATCCACACACTTATTAACTTGCCTCTAAGATTTCACAATCCAATAGCCGTTACAGACTCCAAAATCCTAAATATCTCCCCGCTTGCAGTTATCAGCAGACAGCAGAGAGCAGACAGGTTCACTAATTAAATGAAGTACTAGGTCAAAATATTTCATAATCTCCCCCAAAGAGAATGGTTTGACAACACATATATATAGCCTAACAAAGCACAAGGACTTGCAGAGATAACAGTAGTAGTTTTAGTATCTGGCAAAAGAAATTTCCACAATTTAAGGTGACTAACATCCACTTTGAAAAATCTCGCTCGAATTAGGGTTTCAGCGCTGCTTATTGAACATAAAAAAAAATGGCGAGATCTCCAGTAATTGTTCCTAATTCTTCAATCTCTACTACAAAAAATACAACAATATCAATTACTAAATGATTTTCCTCCGTTAGTTAGTAATTCTTCAACAAAACAAAAAATTGTCCCCTTGATTCTTCGATAGGTAAGAATTTTGAGATTGCTCCGTTTGAGTTTGATTCGTTGGCTGTTGATGAATCTGAAGCTGAATGGGAAGTCCAAGGTAGGAAAAAGAGTTCAGTCCTAGCAAGTATTGAGGAAGAGCCTGCCGATTTATTGAAATTCACCTCTGAAGATGTTCAAGAAGAGCTCAATTATTGGAAGACTTCGGTGTATTGCTTCATTCCCGGAGCCAATCCACCATGGGAAATTGTCGATGGATTCATCCGTAGGCTCTGAGCTAAACAGGACGGGCATTGAAAAGGTATCTTTTCTCCCAAATGGAATTTTCCTCGTTCGATTTAAATTTGAGCAAGGTAAAGAGGCTTTACTAAAACATGGTCATTTCCTTTTTGACAACAAACCCCTTATTGTTCGTAATTGGCAAGCGAATGTTGAGTTAAAAGATAATGTCAAATTTGTGCCTGTCTGGGTGAAATTGATGAATCTGCCATTGAACTTTTGGGGCAAATGTTTGCCAAGAATTGCTGGCCTACATGGTGATTTTATTAGGTGTGACTCTACTATTGATGAAAAACTAGGTTGGGGTTTGCTAGGGTCATGATTGAGGTAGCCTTCGGTAAAAAATTTTAAAAAAAAAAAATACCTGTTTATGTGAAATTCTTGGATGAGGAAGACAGAGTTGTTAAGATTATCCTGGAATGGGAATGGAAACCTATTGCTTGTACTGTTTATGGTGGGATTGGTCATGAAGGAAGCAGTTGCAAGAAACATAAACCCAAACCACCTGCAGTCCAAAAGAAATGGATTCCCAACGCAAAACAGCCTGAAAAAGTGTGGGTTCCAGTCTCTGCTCCCTCTGCTGTAAAAGTGGCCAAACACCTGAAAATACCTCATAAGATTCAGGCGGTTTGGAATAAAGATGGAACTTACAAAAAAGTTTCTACTCCAGCAAGGCCTATCATTACGCTTTACAGGCAATGGGAAAAGTTCAGCTAAGTTTGGTAATGGTAAACTCACCTTCCTTGGGGCTTTAAATAATACTAAACCTAAGGTTGGAGTGGGTACAAATGGTAGTGCATTACCTCCCTCTGGGGGTAATGCATACCATTGGCTTTTAGAACATTAGGGGACTAAATAGCCTTTCTAAACAAACACATTAAATGGTTCTTACATACTCCGTACAAATCAGATTGGTCTATTTGGTCTCCTTAAGACGAGAGTTATACAAATATGTGTGATGGATGGTCTTTATCTACAAACACTAATTGGCACAAAGGTGGTAGAGTTTGGGTAATGTGGCAGCCTAGCCTCTTTCATGTTAATTTCTTTATTATAGTGCCCAAATAATTCACATGGAAGTAGTTGAAATATTACGGGTCCTTGGATACTTAATGGGGACTTCAATTGTGTTCTTTCTCCTTCTGAAAGACATGGAGGACAGTCCAGTGAAGAAGTGGATGACTTTCAACATTGTCTGGACTTTTCGGGTCTTACAGATAGCCAGCCGTGCTGTTGGTTCTTACTATACTTGGACTAATAAGCAGGATCAACAAACTAGGGTGTTCTCCAGATTAGACAGAGTTCTAGTTAACCATGATTGGTTGTTAGCCTGTGGTGATAAGCCCATTTCTTCAATGAAGGCTTGTTTGACCAAACACCCTGTCTTATTCAAGACAAGGCTAATTCTGTGATGGGTAGGAAAAGCTTCAAGTATTACAATATGTGGAGTAATATTGATGATTTCTTGCCGTGTACAACATATCTGGGATACTGGCACTGGCAGGGGACCAAAATGTTTAAGATTGTCATGAAATTGAAGCAGTTGAAAAAACCTTTGAAAGAGTTAAATAACTAAAATAAGGCCCTGTTTGATTATGTAGAAAATAATGCTATTAGGGATCGGAGTTACTTGGATTATATTCAGACTCAAGTGAAATTGCATCCTAATGATACTGAGTTGATTCTGAAAGAAAGAGAGGCTGCTAAGACTTATAGGGAAATGAATGCTGCTGCTGAAAGTTTCCTGATTCAAAAATCTAAGGCAGTATGGATTAATAAAGGAGATGATAATACTAGATACTTTCACACTATCCTCAAGAGCACAAGAGCAGGCAAGTTAAAAACAAGATTATGAGGATTGCTGACACAGCTCGAGTGATGATTCATACTGATGGAGAGTTGGAGACAAATTAAAGAAGCTATTTGGAACTTTTATAAAGAGTTGCTTGGTACTGCAGCAAATACTAAGTCAGTGAGCTCCAGTGTGGTGCAAATGGGAACTGTTTGTAATGCTCAACATTGGGATATTCTTCTTGCTCCTGTTTCCAACAAAGAAATCATAGAAGCTATTTTTTCTATTCCTAACCACAAGGCCACCCCAGTGCTTTTTACAAAGATGCATGACCTATTGTTGGGGATGAGGTATGTGGAGCTATTAAAGATTTCTTTCTGTCTTGTAAAATCCTTCAACAAGATTAACCATACCTTTGTCTCCTTAATTCCTCAGTGTGAAAATCCTCAAAATGTGACAGAATATCGTCCAATAGCCTGCTGCAAAGTTTTATTTAAGGCAATTTCTAAGATTCTTTGTACCTGATCTAATTTGTGAGAATCAAGGAGGGTTCATTAACGGGAGAAATATTATCGAGAACATTTGTCTGCCAAGATATTGTTAGATTGTACAATAGGGCCACTGTGTCCCCTAGATGTCTCATTAAAGTGGACCTTAAGAAAGCATATGTCACATTGAGTTGGGATTTTATTGAGCAAATGATGAGTGCCAAGATATTCTTTAGTTTTGAATGGTGTCAACTTTGGGTACTTTAAAGGTGCTAAGGGCTTAAGGCAGGGGGACCCTATTTCCCCTTTGCTCTTTACAATTGCTATGGAATACCTGAGCACGTGAGCAGAGTATTAAAGTATGTTACAGAAACTATGAACTTCAAATATCATGCAGTGTGTAAAAATGAGATTGAGACGTCTCATGTTTGCTGATGACTTCTCGTTGTTTAGCAAAGGGGAGTAGGGGACACTAAGTCTATAATGATTCTAGGCTAAAGGTGAATCAATGTTCAGTGTTAATGGATAAGCTCCTGGAAAGAATTAGAGGATTTGGTGCTAAAAAACTGTTATACAGGGAGGTTAGCTTTGGTTAATTCTGTTTTAACTTCACTCTATTCTTACCGGGCAAATATTTTTGTGATCCCTAAAGCTGTTTCGAGAAGGATTGATGTTGTATGTAGACATTTCTTGTGGGATGGAAATGCTGGATATGTCACCCTCTAGTTAGTTGGGATAAAAATTTTGCTCCTAAAACCGAGGGGGGTCTTGGAATAAGGGACAGTTATGCATGGAATGTGGCTGCGATTGGAAAGTTGGTCTGGTGGGTGTAGTCTAAGCCAGACAGTTTGTGGGTTAAATGAATAAGCCACATCTACTTAAAAGGAGATAACTGGACTAATTACTCACCAAAACAGGAAAAACAGGATACTAGCTGGACTTGGAAAACAGTTTGTAAGGTGAAAGAGAAGTATAAAATTGCATATAATGCAAGTAATTGGACAGTTCAGCCTAGGTGGTACTCTCTTACTAGTGGATATCGGTGGATTGGACAGTCTGTTGGCACAAGTATATTTGGAATGGATGGTGTGTGTGCCTACGCATGTTTTTATCAGCCGGTTAATAGCAAGAGAAGCATTACAATTGAAAGATAAGTTGGCTCTTCTAGGGATAAGCCCTGATGATGAGTGCTGTTTGTGTCAAGTCAATTCAGAAACTCATCTGCATTTGTTTCACCACTGTGAATACAATAAGGCTATTATTGATACGGTGTCCATAATTCTTCGTGTTAAGACTCCCCTATTTAGATGTTTCGGCCTGTAAGCCTTGGGCAAAAGTGAAGAGGAAGGTAGTGATTGCTTGGATTCAAGCAACATATTATAGCATTTGGAACCAGAAGCCACGGTTAAAGCCACGGTTTAATGTATTATTGTTGTAGCTTAGCCTATAAGTTGGGATTATCATCTTATGATTTGTTTGATCTTAATAAGAAGCTAACATTTTACCAAAAAAAAAAACATCCATTTTGATGTCTTGTCCTCAGATTGAACTTACGTGTACGACCTTCAACTACTTTCTTGTTCATTAGCTTTGCTCAAAATTCACTCTTTTTATAAATTCCCAAAGAAAATCCTATAATTTCTGCCAAAAGTTCCAACTTTTTGTAGGGTAGGACCTCATTTCTCAAAGTTACACAATGACTTTTTATTTTCGTCAAATCTTACTGTCAAAGCGATTTAAGAATAATGGAAAATCAATGGGAAATGGGTTTACCATCAATTGATGAGTTAACTCCATTGACAACAATCATTGATTTCCCAAGAGTTATAGCTTTTTTTGGTGAAAATGTGAATTCTCATTGATAATGACATTGTCATTACATCACCATAAATAACGTTACTTAACACAACATAACAGCTAGAACTAATTACACAAATGGAGTTGTTCCAGCCAAGTATTAATCTTCAGTTCAGTTTGCCTGCAGTAAGCTCCTTCCTCTCCCAACCTCATCCTTAATCAAATACTCAGGCTGCTGCACATACATGTTTACTCTGCAATTATTACATGCCCCCCAAATGTAATACACCAGTCCAGCCATATCTGCCATCACCACCTGTATCTTGAGCAGGGACCTCATTCTCCAGTCAATAATCCAAGCCACAAAATCTCCATGCCATGTAATCTTCAGCCAACATTTCAATTGATCAAGACATATACTGCTGAACTGACATTCAAAAATTAAATGCTCCCGTGTCTCCTTGTGATTACCACACATATAGCATAGCTCATCATTAGTGATCCCAAAACGCAAAAGCCTGTCCCTTAGTCAGTAATCTCTTCTTAACATAAATCCAATTGATAAAATTATGTTTAGGAAGTGCTACTCTATTCCAAACATACGGCATCCAGTGAACCCTGTTTTGAGTACCCAAAAGCCAACAGTAGATGGTATGAACAGAGTAAGACTCCATATCCCTTCCACCATTAAGCCAAGCATCCTTAATTGTGTCCCTAACTCCCTAACTTTACATATTTGTCGCCATGTTCAACCAGTGTTAAGGGAGGGTTGATACTGCCACCAATCTTGGTGCTTCATATAAATGTGGTGCACCCAATTCACCCGAAGGCAATCCTTTTCCTGTGAGATCCACCGGGAATATTTACCAATTAAAGCAATATTCCACATATGACAATTTATGATACCCAACCCTCCCTTGTCAGGGGCCTTCTTAAATTCATCAGTACCAGACCACAAATAGTTTTTGCAAACGCTCTCAACTCTGTGAATGATCCCCTTAGGTAGCAGAAATATCCTTGCCCAATAACTATGTAGCTGTGTTAATACTGTTTTTACCAATACACGCTGTCCAGCATAACTCGGATGCTTTGCACCCCATCCTCTTATAATTCTACTAACCACTCTTTCCACAATCCTGTTACATTCAACATTAGAAAGTTTCTTATATGAAATAGAGGTATATCCCTAGATATCTGAAGGGTAAGGTGCCCCTTTGGAACCCAGACATCCTAAGAATTTGAGTAACTACTTTTTGATCCACACCATTCATATAGATATCAGACTTTTCCTTATTCATACTCAAACCAAAAGCTTCTGAAAAAGTCAGAAAAGTCCTCATCAACACCTTCACAGAATCAACATTCCCTTTACAAAACAGCAACAAGTCATCAGCAAATGCAAGACAACTAAGCTTCATAACCCTACACATAGGAAGGAATTTAAACCCTGGCCTATTAGGGTGTGTTTGGATAGCAAAAATGGAGGGAAAAGGGAGGGGAGGGGGAAGGAGGGAAGGAAAAGGGAGAGAAGAGAATGGGTGGTGGGTGTTTGGATACAATTTCCCTCCAAATCTTGCCTATTGTGGAGAGATTTTGATTAGACTTGAAGGAGGGAAAATGGATTCCTCCAAATCTCTCGCCCTCCATTTCCCTCCACTCTCATTTGCTATCCAAACAAGGGAGGGGGAATGGGGTGTGGGTGTTTGGATACAATTTCCCTCCGAATTTGCCTATTGTGGAGAGATTTTGATTAGGCTTGGAGGAGGGAAATTGGATCCCTCCAAATCTCTCCCCCTTCATTTCCCTCCACCCTCATTTGCTATCCAAACAAGGGATTTTAAATCCCCTACTCTCCCTCCCTTTCTTTTCCCTCCAAATCATTCAATCCAAACGCACCCTAAGAGTTTGCTCAGATCATGAGACTGAAATGCCGGTCAGTGACCATGTTCAGTTTTTAAGACCAGGCCCTATGGTTTGTGAAGGTGAATTATGGTGAAATGAAAATGGATTAGTACTAGCGTTCAAAAGGGCTTGCAGGGCGAATTGTTGTTTTTCCTGTACTTTTGATGCGGTTATGTAAACTGATCATCCAGTTGTATTTTGCCAGAGACCCAAGTTCTTAAGATCAAGGGTAAATTATCAAGCGATCAACACAGACACACTTCGAGCCCAAAACATGGAGAGTTGGCCGTTCTTTAATCAGGTAACTTCTACTTTCTTCTTCCGCTTCTAGGACGAGCTGTATATTATGTGTTGTTACCTACAAATAATATCCTTAGACTATTAGCAGAGGTATTTGTAAGAAAAAGCCTAATTTTGCAGGGTTTCTCTATCCACTTTTTTTGTGGCAATTCCTTCGTTTACTGTTTAATGAAGTTTCGTCGTGATTGCCTCTGTATTTTCCAGGTAACTGCAGATCTCACGCCAGTAAATTCGAAGAAGGTGGCTGTGAAATTTGATTATTTCAAGATAGGTGGATTGGTAATGTTTACTTCTGTTGAATAATGTTTAAATTCCTCGATTATTTACACCCGTTGCCATAAATACTCTCTGTTTAGCTATGTGAACATGCTGCTCTTTAATTTTTATACACAGTGATTAAGTTCATTGCACCTTACTGTGGGCGTGTGGCCAGGCACTTTTCATGAATTTAAAAAGGGACCCCTGTCATTTGCTTACTGCGTGAACTGATTTGTTTCATGAAGTGTCTAGTTATGTAACTAGATTTCTTTCTTTTGCAGATACCTGTCAAAGCACCCGATAGAGCTCGTGGTTCATTGGAAATAACTTACTTGGATGAAGATCTCCGGTACGTTTGCTCAAATAGTTTCAGTACTGCTTGCCATGTATGCATCTTATGCTTTAATTACGAATTGACTAGTTGAGTTCAAGGGTAAACTTTATTTAAGGTGGTTGTGTGAAAGATAACGCCTTGAAAATAACATACGAATAACGAAGTAGGGAGTAGCATCTCTATTTCGGTTAAAATTTGAGGTTTCATCAGTATGATTTACAGGTGAGGTGATTGTTTTGCGCACCCGACCCCCAACCATGCTCTTAGCCCCTCACCCACTCATATGCAGAGTCTTTTAACATTAGGCCCATGCACTGATGCAGCTGTTGTTGTCAGAAGAAGTTCTGCCTTTGAAATTTGGCAACGGAAGATAAACCTAACGACTTCATTTTTAGTCAACTTAATGTCGAAAAAGGGAAAAGAATGGTGAGAGGGGAAGATTCATATCAAACAATCCATAATAAGAAATTTGTAGGCTTGAAGCCAAAATCACAATCAAAACGAGATGTACTATAACTTGACCGATAAAGATGAAAAGATTCAGCTGATAATTTCGCGTACTACAAATGCTAAGCGGAAAAAGACCGGAAGCTAATTGTCACTTATCTGTATATTCAAAATGAGTGATCGCTGACAAAAATTGTTGGCTAATTTGCAGTGTGTCAAGAGGAGACAAAGGAAACTTGTTCATCTTAAAAATGATTGATCGATCATACAGAGTTCCAACAAAATGAAGTAAATTTTGGAGTACGTCTTGTGTATATGGATGTGCGTTGTATAGCTTATTATCTTCCGGACAATTTTCCAGGAAACTTTTGACTGAGATGCATGTAAGATTTAGTGATATTTAACCCTTTCAAGAGTTCCAGCCAGCTCTGATCAGTCTGAAGGATTCCCAATAATTTACAACTGTAATTCTGTATACTGTAATACAAGTATGTCGCTATATATCTTCAGAGTTCAGGACTCTGTTTTCATGCAGCTGTTCGGTCAGGCTAGTTGAACTGGCATACTCGGACGGATTGGATTTAAAAAAAAGATGGGAGTACATTTTTTCACAACAATAATATATTATATATTATTATGATTAAGAAAGAGTTGAAAACTTCTCTACAATGATCAAGACAATAAGACACATTCGCCAATCACACAAGTATGGCTAATATGTATTTGGAGGTGGGAAGGATGACCTTTACTAACTTATATATGCTCTTACTCGGAATTTAAAAGCCGTCACCAAATTGTCTCTCAGACACTATTAGACGAGCGTGTTGCAAAGCTAGAGCAGACGTTTGCAACAATGGTTGTGATAAGAATACTTGCGTCTCATTTGCTAAATCTATCGGATGATGTCCAGTAAAATCTAGTGTCTTGTATTTGTACGTCTCTTCATGTTAGGATTTGGGTAAGGAAGAAACAAAAGAAAAAGTGAGAAGAGGACAAGGCTAAGTAACTTTATAAACAAAATCAACCTCACATAGCAATACTTGGTCTAAACATAATGCACCCTCGTGACCTAGTCTAGAACAACACCATTCCATAACAAACGATTTTGTTCGAGGATTGGCTAGCAGAACCCTAATTCCCAAACCACGCAACCATACTCTACAGTCTACGACACTAGATGATTGTTAGATTTTCTCTTATGTACGAAGCAATATAGTGAACCAAGCTACCTAGGTGTTCGAACAAAAAAATTTCTTTCCACCACTATAATCACCATCACTCCATAGGAATAGCTCCTTCATTCTCGTCAATATCGATTTCTGCACTGCCTATCATCACTGCTGTCAACATCAGCTTTCCGGCATCTGAGAAATCTTTATGTTGCATCAAGACCGCTTCCACAGAGGAGGCACCAGAATCCTTCACAGTTGAAACTTCAAAGTTCTCTTGCCTCACTGGCAACACATCCTCAAAACCTCCGTCATATGAATCTGATTCTGGGCCATAACACCTCCTACCTGCCTGGCAA
>JAOWBH010151757.1:1365-12101 GCA_028566215.1 Silene coronaria | reverse complement strand
CCACCACCATTCCGACACCCGCAAAGACCCGCAAAAGGACAATGGAACCGAACAATATCGGGCATGACGGAAATAAACCAAGGAAACCACGAAAAGCCTAAGAAAAAAAAATAAGAAACTTACGTAGGCCACGACATTGCTGATGTCACCCAATGAAAACACCAAGCAATGCGAAAACGGCGTGCATGAAGCAAACACGCAAAACTAAGGCACCAAACACGAAAGCCAAGCAACACCAACCAACCGGCCACGACAAAACAGGCCCGAGAACAACTCCACTCCGGCAAAGGCAGTCGGCAGTCAATAGGAAATCTGCAAAAAGAAACCCACAACAAGAACCGAAAACCCGCAAACCCTAATCGACAACACCAACGCCAAACGTCCGGCTAAGATAAGGCCACCGACGTGAACACGTGTTGACGACAAGAAGAGACGACTTAGAACCCTTGCACCGACAAGGCAGGCGACAACCACCAACAACCGCCAAGCAACGCAACAGGAACCCGAAATCGCAAAACTAGAAAAGGTGCAGCAACCTCAGGCGGCCAGCAACACCAAGGGCGGTCGGCAAGGACAACGACACCAGCGTCATCAGATGTGGTCGTCGGAGTGACGACTAAAACAAATCAGACAGACGCGCAAGAACCGCAAACCCGATAAAAAGAGGGAACCCTAAAAGCCCAAACTGGCACCCTACCAAAGCCGCAAAAACCACCAGCAAGACCACCCGGCCGACGACGTGAGGTCTGGATGGCCGGTGTGAGGCGGTGGTAGACAACGGTGATAGAAGGCAGCCTGAAGCGAGGGTAGACCTTCGTGAAGGCAGCCTAATTAGGAATGATGGTGGTTCGTGGTGGCTAACTAATCACTCAAATTATTATAATTATAGTATTAATATTATTATTAGTAATATTATTCTTCATATAATAATAATAATAATAATAATATAGTTATTATTATTATTATTACCATTATTATTATTATTTTTTTATTAATATTAATATTATTAAATATTAAATATTAATTATTATTATTATTATTATTATTATTATTATTATTATTATTATTATTATTATTATTATTATTATTATTTTTATTCAGTTTAGTTCAGTTTAGTTCAGCTCCATTCAGTTCAGTTCAGTTCAGCTCCATTCAGTTCAGTTCAGTTCAGTTCAGTTCGGCTCTAAAAAGTCAGAAAGAATGGGGCATCCTTTACGTCATTTTACCAAAATAAGCTACCTTTTCAGTTAATTTGCTAAACATTCTTTTATATAATCAGTTACCTTATCAGCTCATAGGTTTCAGATATCTTTTTAGTTAGTTTTACCAAACAGAGCCTTAATCCACTTGCTCTTCTAAACCCCAAAGATGAGATATATATTTATAGTGAAGTGAGACTTTAAGGCAAGATAAATATTCTAAAATATCTAAGATATTATCACAATATATTTATTGATAATTATCTCTAAAAATTTCATCTAATAAATATCTACCGAAAATAAAATTTCGGTATCTACACCGGTATTCTGTAACATACGACTTCGGTAGGGATCAAGTCGAGTATATAACAATTATTTTGGCTGACTATTTTATTATTTGAATATCGAAAAATCACTATTAACTTAAATATTAGTGTACTTGGTAATTTTTTATTTGAATCATTATATTACGTAATTTCATTAATAATTGGTAATGGATCCAGGTTATGATTAGCTTGTGAGTTGGTTACCTTCAAAGTTAAAACGGAATCCGATCGATTCTTGTTCGACAAATTTTTCATGGCGGTGTCAAATAATCATAATTTGATTTAAGTAGATACTCATATGATCAATGGATGAGCCGGATTAAGGGATAGGACTGCCCGTGAACAACTCTAATTTCACCAAACTTATTTAATTTATTACGAATAATTTTTTTTTTTTGGGTACAATATTACGATTTACGAATAATATATAGAGTATAGTTTTGATTGATTTTGTATGATCATAGTTTATTGCCCCTAGTTAGCAGCCTGGCCACCAAACCATATACTCCGTATACGTTCTGTGCATCTACGTACGACGTACGATATAACACAAGTGATGCAACATATTTTGTGAGATAGTAAGTCTTTTGAAAGACGATTTAATGATTATAAGTTATTATTTAGTGATAGTATGATAGAATAACTAAAAGTCACTAGTATGAAAGGAAATAAAATTATGTAAACAGATAACAAAAAGATACAAACATTGTTAGAAAATCAATTCGGAATATCAATTAAAAATTAGGATACATTAACGAGAAATATTATTAATAGAGAAAAAAAAACATCATTTAACTAGGATGAGTACAGCAACAGGTTGCACTAACTTGAATCTCATGGTTGATGAAACAGTTATGGTAATTGGTCGTAGACCGCCTTGATTAATTCCTTGACTTCATTGCTAGTCATATGGTGGTGTGGGTGATATGGGGCGTCTTCGAAGATTTCAATCAATGCAGGGATGCGGTAGTCCGGGGGTTGGGTCTTGGATGAGTGTTGAGGAAGTGGCAATTCTGGGGCGGAATTTGGGGGTACGGATGGGAGTTGGAATCCATGAGGGAATGGATGTTGTACTTGTACGAGTCGGCTTGGGTTTGGTGGTTTATGAGGGAGTGGTGTTAGATTCCGAAGGAACCATGGTAGGGTAACAACGGCCTCGGGTTCAAGTTGGGGTTTGGGTACGGATGGGAGTTGGAATCCATGATGTTGTGGGAGTACGAGTCGGCTTGGGCGAAGGAACCATGGTAGGGTAACAACGGCCTCAGGTTCGAGTTGGGGTTTGGGTGGTTGTTCTTGAGCGTAAGCAATACTAGTTGTTGTTAAGAACATGAGTAAAATGGGGATTACCAAAACCTTCATCTCCATTGATTTGAATTTGTTTGTGTTTTCTAGGATTACTACTTTTGAGAGATTAATGGGTTTATATAGTTTTGCTAAGGTCTAGTGTGTTTTTATATTAGGAGACAAATTCTTAATTCCAAGATGATTAGTAATCAAGGGCATACTTAATTTTAATCAAAGAATATAGTTTTAAGGAAAAGTGATTAAGAAGAGGAGTCGGACTATAGTTTAAGGCTTGACTAATAATTTAATGCGAGTAATATACTGCATTCCAAACTTCAGGCCACCTCTCTATTACCACAAGGGTTCCCAGAAACATAGCGAGACCAGCCACGGCTTTTATCTTTGCAATGACAACGATTCAACAAATATTAGCTCGGATAAAACAGTACTATAGTATTGCTTTCACGAGGGGCTTCACAGCTCCATTACTTGCACTCGATTACTTGATAAAAAGATTTTGGACAAGTGTAGGTAATTAACACAAATGTGAGGAACAAAGAAGGGTTATTCAAATGATTTTCCAAAGTTTCACATCATCGTCATCATCGATAGTGATCTAAGATTATTTCAAAACAAGTGTACGAAGCACTACATCCATAAATTGAACTTTATCAACGAAATTCCAAAAGCAAGAAAGCCAGCATTGGCATCCCATATATGACTTTTCCAAACTCCAACCTGCGATCAAAAAACAGAACAATCTGGTAAAGATCAATTAGCAAATACATGTAGCTTACTAACCTCATACGTTTTATACTTAATCTGTCAGCTTCTTGATATCGATGCAATAATAATCTTTTGGATCGGAAAGCAAGAAAGCATGAGTGTACAGTACAAGAAAAAACGCATTTGAGTTTATGACGAAAGCTCACAACATATGTAAAAAGAACAGACCATTCAAATACCAAGTAAGATGCTCCAGAAATAATTCCGGATACAACAATGATATTTTGGTTCAAGATGGGATGTAATAGATGAATGTGATCCCCAGGAGTTGTGAATTTAGAATTTCATATCGATTTGTACTAGCTTGGTTTGATCAACTCTCCCGCTCTAGGGGGAATGAAGTTCAAAACCTGGGGAAGAGTGAGGTATGAGACTACAGTGTTGAATTCGGTTTAGTATACATCAAGTTCCTAATTCCATTTCAAAATAATTCAACTAAAAAATAGAATGAATCAAATCTATTCCAGAAGATTCCAAAACACTACCAAACACAGTAACTCATTCAGATATAATAACTGAGATCAGAAATTTTGCATCAAACGTCAGCTCCTCGGCAAGACAGGCAAAAAAAACTAAAGATATGAAGGAGTCCCTCTTTTTTTCCCCACAACGAAAAGCTTTTTCCTACTAGAACCTAAAAAGAGGATTCATTGACGAAAGTTTTGCATGTAACAGAAGACTTCTTCGACTTCTTAACGTCCTTTTGATCCCTATGTCAGGCTGCCAGCAGTGTACCAAGTGCGAGACTCCAACTCACTCAAGACTGCGAATTTAACAGAAGACTTCTTGGGCTTCTAGATAGCATAAAAAGAAAGCTGGGTCAAGGGAATCACATCAAATATTCAAATGTAACCTTAGTAATCCCTTCTAAATCATTCCATCGTAACAGATGCACAAAACCCATTCTTGTATCCACCATAGAATTATGGGGAATCTACAAAAACCCCAATGCACCTCCTCCGGTTGCGTTATTTATTCATGTGCGAAGAATGCACCAATGGCCCTCATAATGCTACAACAGAAGCTATACTTATTTTACTCCCATAACTCCCCTCCATCCGATCATCTTTTACCTTTGATTTACGCACAAAAACCAAAGAAAGAAACTAAAACTCAACCTTATCTTTCACTTTATCCAATTTACACATCCCCTACACCTGCAACGAAGTTGCAAGTCTGGAACCCAAATGCTTGAATAACCCTTCCCCAGTTTTCAGTTTTTCTTGCCAGCATGATAATAAGTGAGAGAGTGAGTGATCAGATGAGGTGAAGGTGTAGAGATGAAGGAAAAAATGGGGTATGGCTGATTGGTGTGCAAAAGTTACTCCGATCCTTCGAACCAATTCTGAGTAAGATAGCACCTATGGCGTGCAAAAATTAATCAAACAACGAAACCAGGACAATGAACTCATTTATAAACTCAAATCTCAGAAGGCTTTCTCCTAATATCACATTCGATAGACCAAAATATTTTTCTTGAAATGATGCCAGGAGATAGATTATCCTCAGTTCTTGCAACTCTCATAAAACATTATGCAGTATACAGCAATCTCTAATGCCTAGGGCTCAGATATTATCAACGCACCTCAATCCATAACATATCTAATCTACACATCATTTGAAGTTTGAACACTACACGGCTCAACAACCCCATATAGCA
The DNA here is from genome assembly GCA_028566215.1 of Silene coronaria. NCBI lineage: Eukaryota > Viridiplantae > Streptophyta > Magnoliopsida > Caryophyllales > Caryophyllaceae > Silene > Silene coronaria. The sequence goes on along the minus strand of JAOWBH010151757.1, from coordinate 6,846 downwards.
CCAACAACTTTTCTAACACATACAAAACATATCCTAAAGTCCGAAGGTGTTGTTTGAAACCTAGATCACCCTCAACCAGTAAGAGCAGAAAGAACAAGCTTCAACCTATGAAACAAATAATTGCAATCCACCCCAGAAATAATCCTATTTGCAAAGCACCACAGCTTAATTTAATTAAAAAACCAACCATAACCAGATTAAAAGCAATGAAACACCGTGTAGAAAAATGACAGCATGTGTGTACAAATCTGGCGATAAGTTCACAGCTTGATGTTCAGAAATTTTTTAATTTTTCCATCAAACCAGAATCAATCACCTCGATAAGAACACTAATACATTATAAATATGCAAGCGCGCACACACACACTCATACAAATTGAGCAGTCAACCATTTCAAAAGTCGTGGGCAGCATCTGTATCCATATTCAAAACCCAACAAATTTACAACCACAACACCACCGCAGGCTCCTGTTAGTTCCAGAAATTGGAGGGTATGAAGGTCAATCTTTCATTGTGTTACCTAAATGTTAATCAACACAAAACAGATTGTTTCTAAGTGACCCAAAAGAGAAAATGCGACCAATCCTTCATAACAGATGCACAAATGTCCATTTAACCTAATTCCAATAGTCCAAACTGAAACCTGCGATGAGGGAATCACATCAAATGTCAACTAACTAATCCCTGCTAAATCCTCCATCATAACAGATGCATAAACAATCAAACGCAGATCAAAATCTACACGGAATCAGAGATGATACAATCCACAAAACTTCCACCAACAACTAATTCCAAAATGAAAACTTCGGGGAGGCAATAGCAAAATGTCAACTTACTAATCCCTTCTAAAATAATCCATCATAACAGATGGACAAATGGCCAAATACAAATCAAAATCGACACAGAATCGAACCCAACACAATCCACAAACACACCACACATTTCACCAACAACTATTACTAGATCAACCTAACAAATTCAAATAGGAACTAAAAACAGAGGGAATTGCGTCAAATGCCATTTTCTTAATTCCATTCCATCACAACAAATGCACAGATGATCAAATGCAAATCAAATCGACAAGGAATCGAAACCGATACAATCCACAAACACATCACACATTTCACCAACAACTAATTCAAAATCAACCTAACAAACACAAATTCAAAAACAAAAAACAATTATAATCAAATCAATAAAATCAAATGACCTGAGAAAGATCAATGAGCGGCGGCGGCATGCTTAGCGTGCTCCTCCTGGTGAGCAAGATGACGACGTTCCTCGGGAAGAGCGACGAGGTAAGAGAAGATCATACCGCCATAGCAGACATGGAAGAGAGGTTGAGGTGAGTTAGTAACAATGTATTTAGCATGGTAATTGTCGATTCCTTTGGCTATGGTTTCCTTGATGAATGTCAATGTTAAGTATGGCTTCAATTTCTCTGGTACTTCCTTCACCTTCACTCCGAGGAGTTCGTTGATTATGCCTCTGAACGCCATTTTTGTTGAGGAAGGTGATAATAATTTGGGGATCTGGGGAGATGGAAACCCTAAAAATTGATGAAATGATGAAGGAGAGATTAGATTAATTGTTTGGTTTGATTTTCAGGAGTAGATGTTTGTTTGTTTGGGCTTGGGCTTGGGCTTGGGCTTGGGCTTGGGCTTCTTGATTATCGAATGGTGTCGTCGGAGTCTTGTAATAGAACGAGCACGAAATACTACGAAGTAACGGACAACATAAAAGTTTATGTACGGTGTATAAAAAAAGGTGTAATTTTTAATTAGTAATTAATTAAAATGTCCTATAGAATTTACAAATGATATCAAAATTAATAAATGTTATTGTGAAAATCAAACAAAAATTATCCTTCAAAAAAAAGAAATCACTAATTTGAATATAGCTTTGAGGAGGATAAATATCATTTGACCTAAGTCACCTAACATTTTACATTTGATAGTCATACAATTATTCGACGAGTCTGGAGTTTGAAAATTGAGTATTCATAAAACTCACTCATAGTAGAACATGCTTAAAACGACGTTGCATCAAGATAGAGGAGTAACTGGCCGAACCGAGCGAGGGGCTATGGTGGTGAGCATGGAAAATTGTGACGGCCATATCCTTCGCAAGCCGTCTAGATAGTAGTAATCTTTTTGTCTTGTCTACCCACATGGGTAGTATTTGACCTGTCGCAAGCTTGTGACGAATATACCCGTTATAAAAGAGACTTGTTGTCGTGTAAACACTCGAGTAACACTTATCCTTTATAATCAAACTTGTCATCCCCCAAAAAAAGGTTGGAAAGAGTTACTTTTTAGAATTCCCTCGCAGAGCACATAGTCATCGAGAGCTAGTCTAACACAATAAAACTCAATCCTATCCGACCCATAATTCGACTTCCTACTTCACCTATACAAACCTGATTCCATCAAATCTCAAAACTTGACCGACCCAATCACCACCTCCTCCGAACCAATACCTACTAGAAGCTTTATCCACAAGTCACCAATTCCTCAGACTCTCCATAAATATAAATATTAAATATATATACACTTCACCCCCACATGAAAGTATAAAACCAATTGAATTCATCAATTACACCTTCATCAATCCAATCCAATCCAAACCAAACCAAACCCATCTCCCCAAATCGATTCCCTACGAAAACCCATATCTTCAATTCCCCCAATTCTCCCCAGAAATCCCCCAAAAATTCAATCAAAACCCTAACAAAAACAACCACCATGTCTAGATCTCTAGCCCAAACCCTAACCCGCATCTCCACCACCAGCTCCGCCGCAGCACGACGGAACTATTCGACCCAATACGAAATCGGGGTGGTGAAGACGAAAGAAGAAATAGAGAGGGCAGCGTTGAAGAAGTTAGAGGATGCTATACATAGGTTAATCATTAAAAAGTCACAGCCGGGTTGGTTGCCTTTTGTACCAGGTGGCTCCTACTGGGTCCCACCTAAGTCAAATTCTCGTGATTTTGCTCAAGTTGTTGCTGATTTGGTTAGGGATTCCACCAGTGTTAATGAGTTTATGAAGAATGATGTTGCTTTCGGGTTGCATTCCAATCGTGGCTGGCCTTCTTCTGCTCAATTCTTCAAAGGTTTGATCTTCGGTTTCGGCTTTATTTTTGTTGTTTTATTGTGTTTATTTTTTGGCCGAGTAATGGTGAATTGTTAGTTATGTGGTTGATTTATTTTTTTGTACTCCCCCTATCCCAATTATTTACTTATCTTTATTTACATGGGTGATTTGTCGTCTTTGACTTATCTCAATTCATGTCCAACTCTTTCGAGGTGGTTTGAAAGGCGGTGGCTTCAACTACGTCACTCATTTGAGAGGATGAGCTCGAATGAGATAAGGTTGGTCCTACACTAGAGGATCAACCTAGTTTTCTTACCTTAACAAAAAAAAAATGATTGAAGACGAAAGGAGTATCATTTTGAATGATTTGATTTTGACTTTCGATTTTTGGTCATATGTTTATTGTAGCCTTGTTGGTGTACAGTTTGTTGGATGGGTTGATGGTTGATTTGTTGTTTTTAGTTATGAGGGATTGTAATAATTTAGATCGTTTGGGGTTTGAGTGTTGTTTTTTGGGATGATACTTAAAAATAGAATCTTTATTTGAAATAAGACGACTAATTATTTAAAGATCCGATCTTCAGTTTTATGTTTATGGTAATGTGATTGTGTGATAGTCTCGTGTCACTTTGGAACTTGTAGGATTTGTGTGTTAGTATGTTGGGATGACATTAAAAAAAAGAAGGTTGATTTGAAATGGGTTAATTTGATGCTGTTAAGAATTGTTTCGTATTGTGATTGTATGAAACGAAATAGTTGTAACTTTAATTTCATAGTGGTGAGCAAATTGGGATGACAGTTATAAAATAGGGTGTTTACTAGAAATGGGATCATTTAGTCCGTGACTGCTTAAACGATAGGATTGATTGATTAAACAATATTTTTCCTCAGCTTTGTTTTAGATGATAGGATTAGAAATGGAGGATTGAATGGAATCATGGGTAGTCATTACTTAAGTATAGATAGATGGATATTACAATATTGTTTCAAATAATAGGATGAAAAATATAGGATATCATCATGCCTTGTTATAGGCTGTTTACACTTTACATGGCTTAAAAATTTATATAATATGAGACGATGAGATCAAACCATCAGCGTTTTAGTTAAATGAAGAATGCATAGGAATTTGATATAGTTTCATATTTGATAGTCTCAGTCAGTCTCATATTAAGACTCGTTGGCGGGTGTAATTATATGTTGGAAGGCAGTCTAAGATTGTTTACTTTAGAGATTGTTTATTTTGCTTATATCAACTTTGGCCATAAAATTGGCATGTTCACACCATAGTGTTTGACATTTTGATTAAATTTTAGCTCATGAATCATGCCAATAAAGTGATTTAAATTGCAGGGCCGTCAGATTTTCCATTGGAGGAGGAAACGGATTCTAAGAATTCAAACCAATCTGAGGAGGATGAAGGGTAAAGTTGCTTTGTGACAGAGATTGTAACCTAAGTAAGTTAATATTACTGCATTGATTGATATGTTAGAAACACAGCTTGTCAATTTTATTAGCATTTAGCCATTCGGTAGTTGTTTAGGCTGTACATTCTTGCATGGTTCTGAACAGGTTTGAATTTGTAGAATGCTACCTAGTACCTACTTTTAACTATGGTCTCTTATGAAGGACATCATCAACCCAGTCCGCAAACAAACCTCGTTCTCTTTTGAATGATTTAGAACAAAAAACGGCCAACTGAACTCTTGACATGCAGTGAAGGGTTGTACAATTTGTTCATTTTAAGCTTTAAATGAGCATGATTCCTAGCCCACTTCGCCGCACTCCCTTACCATTTTCTTATTTCAGCTTTGGTTCTTTGACTTCTCTCAACTCCTGTTTGTTCCATTACATGTTATTCTAATGGCTCTACTTGGCTAGTTTAGCTTATAAATAGATGTAAATAAACTGTCTTTGCTTTAGGAATCAATTTTAGCATTTAGATTGCCGATTTCATTTAATTTCTAGAGCTTCTTTTCAAATTGTAGTTTTTTATAGGAGCCTCTAGTGAATCGCACCATTTTTCGTCCTTGTAGGAATGTGCCAAATAAGCAAGTCATTACTTACTGCATGGTGGCCTCTGTGCGAGATATATGCTCATTTTACCACCTTAGAGATTAAGCACATTGGATAGATCCTAAAGGTTTGGACTTTGGAACTTTGGATGATTTTGGTCTTAAAAAGTCAAAACTACTTGATGTTATGCATCGTATGTAGTCTACATTTTTCTTTATGGAAATGGGATTGATTTTTTCCCGCTCTGCGTCCGCATTCTGTTGCAGTTCAAATGCAAACTCGAGCTTTTCCATCACATCATTCATCGTAGGCCTGTCGATCCCATGATCACGCTCACAACTCTCCGCAACCTCCACATAGACCTTGAAAC
>JAOWBH010151746.1:0-12101 GCA_028566215.1 Silene coronaria | reverse complement strand
ATTTTCAGGTCTTCTCGCGGAATGATGAACTTTGAATTCGTTCCTAAGCATGTAGAAGACGTAAACAATTGAAAAAGGCGCTCAAGGTCGCCGCCGCGAATGTCACGAGTAAGTACACCTGGAACATCCTGACGAAAACCCAGTTGCCGAGCAAAACGGTGAGGACTATACGGTTCAACGATATAGTTGTCGTCGTGTCTCAAGGTTAAGAAGCTGGATCGTGATGCAATGAGAAAGTCTGTCGGACGACGCGCATTACGGTCATCATCTACATGTATCGCATCTCCCTTGGCTCCATTAAATGTGGAGAGCCATGAAACCTGTCTACCGGACTGAATTAGCCTTTTTGCCTCTGCGGAGCGGAAAGTCTTGGCGGCGTCCAGACCCTGAAACTCAATCATGGTTCCTTCAACAGACGAGTGGCTAGTGGATTTATGCGAATGATAGTATTTGGCAATCCATTCGTAAACATAGTGCGCAGCAAAGTGACCGTGATCTTTGCCCGGCGTTGCCGAAGTAGAAATGTCATTCAAACCTCGATAAATGCTCGCTAACACCGGTATTGCTAGAGAGACCATCTGGTTGTTCGCTAATAGAGAAGAAACCTTAAAGACACTTGCTCGGATGTGGCCAAGGTCGCGAATAGGGAGAACGAACGCGCAGAGCCAGCAAGAAATAAAAGCTGCAAGATATGTTTCTCGCCTTTCTGCCTCAGGAACACCCAAAATCAAAAAGAAGTCATGAGTAGTCTCATCCCACTCAGAAGGCTTTCCAAAATTTTGTCGTAGTGTCGGGAAATTTTATTTCTTCTCGAATGACTTGGACGAGGGAAAATACTTGTGTGTGCCTTTAAACCAAAAGTGACACCAGTCTGCAAAAGGGACTTTTCCGTTCTTCTTTGCCGAAAAAGCAATCCGATGAAATGCTGAAAATAAATGCTTGCAGCTTGGGGGCAAATGCGCTTTACCACTCTCATCGGAACCTTGGAGTTCTAAAACTGAAGGCACTACCTCATCATAAAGTAAGCCTGTTAAAGGAAGTCCAGTGATGGAGCGAATATCCCAAAGGCTGATCGAAATTTCTCCCTCCGCTGTTAGCAATGTGTTTGTCTCCGGGCACCAAAAGTCGCAGAAGGACTTAACTAATGGAGTGCTACGACGATAAAGAAAAAGTGAAGCACAAATGGCCTCATAAATATAGACGGATTTCAGACTGCTGCGGCACTCGCGAAGAACATCCTCTAGCCATTCCCAGTAACGCGGAATGTAATAAAATTCGGATCCAAAGTAAAAGTTGGCACTTCGCTGAACTTCACCTCTGGAGATTCGAGAGTGTAGCAACTTTGAGAAAGTCGGCATGGCATCAGTGTTTTTATGGTGTGAAGAAAGGAGCATCGGGCACGAATTTTCGACTTCTTGCCACTAAGAGTCCCGGTTCGGTGGGTATATCATCGGTAGCCATGATTCAGCAAAGGGACCCGTCGCAAAAAGAAAGATGGCGTGTTTGACTCCATATTTATGTTGTTGGCATCGTCAACCATCACTAAGTATTCCTTGCCAGTCGTCTGAGATTTACTCATCTGAAAGTGCACCATATCGTCTCCTAAGACAAAAAGAAAAACCAAATTATTTCTTTTTAAAAAAAAAAAAAAAAAAGCAAACAAGTTAAAGGAAATTTCAAGAAAGTTAATGTGTGAGGTAGTGGCCCACGTATTCTCTTAAACAAAGCAAATAAAAAACAAAGGAGAGAAACAAATACTCCCTGCAAATTACAACCCCACTGATACAACCACCAAAAATCAATTAAAAAAAATCAAAGCTTCTGCCAAAATCATTTCGATGATCTCGGTATCCAAATAAATCCAAAGGGCAGCCCAAGTTAAATTCGAGTCCGGAGTAATTCATCGAGAGTTTTCAAGCTGGATTTCGTGCTGCATGACATCAATTATGTGAGATTTATTTCCGTTCGTCGTCGAAGTCACAAGCCGGAGATGACAATTCATTCAACGAACACTCGGATTTCGGATTTTGTCGTCGTCGGAGGCTGGAATAATGAGAATTGCGGGAAGCATGAATCATTGTCTCACAGAAGCGGTGCAATAGTTGGCAAATTACGGGTTAATTTCGCTGCTGTACGGAATTTAATATAGCTGACTAGTTCGGTTTTAAGATAAGTAAGGCGAGTCCAGAGGCATACTCAATGTAACTCTCAACGCCAAACTCAACGACCACCCCGATTTCGCAGTTCATACACCAAAAGAGGGGCAAAATTTGAACTTTGAGAATCGTGGATCGCGCCAAGTTAACGATGAGCATTGAGCATGCGTCGTGGACAAATAAGTCTGAAGGCAGGTCGCTGGCAAAGGTAAGAATTTCGGTCCTGGTCCGTCAAAGTCAGTCCATGGTGACGCCCGTAGCATCAGAGTGACACACTGCTGCATTTTAAAAAAAAAGGGTAAGTAAATCACAAATTTTTGCTCACCTACAAAGCTGGAATTTATTCTGGTTCGTCTCTTCGGTTTTTGTCGTCGAGAGTCGAGATAAACTTTGAGTTTTCAAGCAAGGCGGTTTGGGTCTCGGTAGCCGGACGAATTGCTGGGAAGTGAAGAAATTGTAGTTTGTTGGTGAATGGGTGATTCTAGGTCTCCATATTGCTTTTATAGTTATTAAAGAAACAAGTCCTGGTAGAACTCAAATACCCAAGTCTATCCTGATTCATGATGCGGATTTTTTATCAAATATCAAACTTTATCTTCAAGCACTTTGGGGTGTAATTAAGTCTGTTATGGGATGTGCAATTTAGCCAACATGGGTTGTTTCTTATAATATTTAATTATAAGATCAAATTTATCCCTTAATTTGATTAAGCATTTTGGAGTCCTGGGAGCTAAATACTACTACACGACAACGAGGATGCTTTGCTTGGCAAATAAGAAAAGGGCAGTAAATGCGAAGCTCGGCGGCAAAAATAAAGCTATCGGGACCGTCTCACGCTTAAACAACAAACGTCGTGTACATGATCCAATTCTGAGGGGGCAAATTTGTAGACATAAAAATATGTCTCAAGTATTAAAAATGGGTCAAAGTCAAAATGTTGACTCATATCTAACGATTGATAAATGGGTCACTGGATTTCAGCCCAAGCAAATATGTCGAGTGTTTAATCGATTTTCCCGAAAAATAAAAGCAAGAAATTGTGGGCTGGTGATGTACGAATATTACTACTACCAAGTAATTGTGCTAAATACAACCGGACTCATAACAGCCCAACAAATGGAGTAGACAAGTCCAATACGGGCTCACGAAATAAGGATTGACGAGCCCAAAAAGTTATCATGCATGGTTGACTTTGGAGTTTGTTGGCCATGAACATATACCATTATATGATAATGATTGCTTGTTAAAAAAAAAGAAGGGTAAATACTCGGTCAAAAACAACCGCATGGAATATGTTCCGCAAAATGGGGAAACCATGCGTGAGACTAGCAAGTCAAAGTAACAAATGCTGAAGTTGTTTGCGTGATGAATGTACTTGGCCGTGGAAACAAACACAGGAAAAAAAAAAAAAGTCTCATAAATAAAGAGTTCAATACTCATTTGAGACTAATCTCCACTTACAAAAAATCACATTCAAAAAGAAAAATATACTGCCAAGTGCTAAAAATAAAAACCTCACTACAAAAATCTTCTCTACAAAAATTTTTCCCAAGAGAAAACAAGAGAAGAAAAGACATTCATTTCTAATCATCTAGATTTGAATATTAAACTACTCTTTGACCCGACGTCAAGCATCCATTGCAGTCAGTTGAAGAGAAGCAAATCAAAATCGTCACAGGAGAACCAAGTCTTCAAATCAAGACCCTCCTATTCATTCAAAAATTGCGGAAATCGAATCAGTAGAACAAATAGAGATTGTACCCGAAATTCTTTGATTAATAAAATTATTATAAAGAACATTAAAATGTGGAGGGAGTAATAAATAAATAAATAAATAAATAGATTAATTTGTGGGATTAAAGGAAGTATTCATTTGACTACTTGAGGAGTTGAGGTTATAAACAGATTGAGAGTAGAACAAATCCCAAGTGAAATAAAAATAAAGATGTGAATTATTAACTTTTAGTCAATTATTAATATTTTTTTTTTGAAAACGTGGCGAAGAATGCACGAGACACGTAGCTAGTATGTAAAGCGTGGCGTTCTCCAAATAACATAACAAGACACCCCATGCAAATTAAACTTCAATAGATATAGATATACATACGTAAATGTCACAAGTCATACCACACCAAATTCTAGTGAAAACAGACAATAAAAAAAAATGGAGAAAGAAAAGAAACAAGAAAATGTTGAAGAAAGCAAAGATAAAGAAGAAGAAGATCAAGCACCAAATATTTCTGATATGAAGGCAACAACAAGAAATGCATATGGCGGAGGAATGTACGCGCCGGAGAAAGCAAGCGACAAGGCATCGCACCCACCGGCTAGCGATACACAGAGTGCTGATGGACCTTCTGAGACCCATTTTCAGCCCAAACATCAACCACCTTCCTCTGGTGATCGTACTATTGATATTACTGGCCAATCTTACATTCAGTAGTTTGCTTTGCTTTTTTTTCTTATGGAATGTTTAATTTGGTTCAAGTAGTTTCAAGTGTAATGTTGGGGTAGTATTGTTCGAGTTTATTTATGAGCACGTTTTATGTAAAACCGTTGTTTCTTAAAGCGCTAGGACTAAGTCGGTATATGCTCAACATCTACCTTATGAAAGTTACTTGAACGTACTTACGGAAGTACAATGCAACCTTACAAGGTTAATTGTTCGAATTGGGTTATTCACCAATAAAATTCACATTATGAAATGGAAGTTTTAAATTCTAATCGAATCATTAGCACAATGACAACATATTAATAGTCATTGCACAACCTGCCTATACACCCAACAAACCATCAATGTAGGGAACAACTGCTAGAAAAAACCCTCTAAAACCATCCTATGATCTCTATGTTCTAACTTATACAGCCGGAGCCGTCACATTTTTTTCTATATTTTTCTTCACTACAAACCTTATCTACAAGAAAATTGTATGATGTTATCATATGTATACAAGAGTTGACTATTTCGGATGTAGTCCAAGTTTACAGATCTCTTCCAGCGGGGGAGTATCCCAATGGGCTGTTCTCCCCTTCATCTCCTTAAAATCCTTCACACATTGCTTCACATTCAATGACACAATTCTCTTCCTGGATCGGGCCAACCTGTATCCGACAGCATCATCAAAATCGTTTTCCCAGCCCTCTTCCCACGCCCGAGTGGCATTGCAAAGTTCAAGTGACCTATTTCTCCAAGGAGCCCAACTCCATCCTTTAGACAGCCCAATCATCACATCAGCCACGCACTCCCCTATGCAGACCGGCTTGCATGGCCGGCACTTAACCCCATTCAGTGGCCCCCTGCTTGAAATAGCGGCAACAGGCACACCAAATCGGGTTGGCGGGAATGAGTAGGTCCGGTCCGTTACAATGCAGAATGGTTGAGGCGGGGTCCGGTATGGGATACCATGGGCTGTGAGTTGGGCCCTGAATGCTGTCTCGGAGTTCAGGTCGGTGTAGTTCAAGTTGTCTAAGTAGGGAACAAGTGACAGGCGGGCGAGAGCGACCTTGGAAGTATTATAGTCCCCGACCCCAAACCGATCATTAAGCCCGCCAAATGTGGAACCTGGAGGAACCACATAGTGACCTGGGACAAAGCTACTGGGGTTTAGTGGAGCTGACCAATAACCATCAACACGAGTGCGGACTATCCAGTCATATGTGAATCCTTGCTCTTTCTGGTAGGCGTCAATCATTGTTAGGCACCCTTCCACCAGACTGAAGTATTGCAATAACCCCTATAGATTACCGATAATCAATAAAAAGTTAGATCGCAAATTCTACCAACTAGTAAGTTAATTATTCTGTGGGTTGTTTGGACTGGAAAACTACATATTAGAAGCAGTTTTTATCAAGTAATCACACCAACAACTTTTTATTTTGACATTTCATTACACCAGATCAAAAGCGATAATTGATTGCCAATAGGAATACTCGAAACACCTCATTTCGTGGTCCCAAAAGTAATGAATTGATATTTGTTGTACCAAATTATGAAAAGCATTTTGTAAATGAAATCATGTATTCTCCAACAGACTTGAACTTTTTCTTGTATTGTTAGTACTTCTGACCCGAATGATACCTAGCTCATGTTGTCTTTCGAAAGGAAGAGTGTAAAGTTCTGGTTCCACACATCTATTTGAGAAGGAAAAAAACACGGGTATGTGCACTAGACCATATTTTTTAAAATGCTAGTATAATAGTATAAACCAACTTCCAAAAAGAGGTTAGGTTGATACTATTCATCCTACCATTTGTATTTTACTGGATTTGCATCAATTTCGTTGAATTGCTCAACGAAGAGTACGCGGATTGCTAAATGGAAGAGCGGCTTTTATATGCACTGCTGAGCCATCCAACAGAAGTAATTAAAGTTTTAACAATTTCTATCTTCAAATACTTGATTTTGTTTTGAGCATTTCTGAGGGAAAAATTTTCAATACATGCCTCCTCAGTCCTCACTATCTATGGATAGAATCTACAGCGACGATATTCACCTAAAGGTTGGGGGATTTAGAGCCTAAGAGTAATCAGAACAATGGTGAAAGTTTTATGCAAATGAAATTCAGTTAGGAAACATGAATTTCAGGAACTCTAGCGTGTCTGGACCATAATTTGAAATTTTACGCAGGATATTACCGAATTGAACCTCAATGCAGCTTAATAACTATTGTGATACAATAGATACATAAAATGATAGAAAGCAGAAAGGAGAAATTATTCTCATTATTCAGTTCATTACGTGACTAAAATAGCAAATGTAAGAAAACAAGAACTGAAGCAGAATTTGGAGTTGAAGTTGACATATTTCAGAGCATGTTGGGGGAAACTGGAAGAGTCTCATAAAAAAGTTGACTTGTCATCTGTCATCCTTGCATGGTTGCATGATTCTTAATATGAACATATGACGCAAGACATAATTACGTATATGGCCCATTGAAGTTCAAGCTCTATCCATATAAATTATACATCGAGCTAGGTTAAGAGTTGAGAGTAGATAAGTCAAAACAAGTCATGTTAGAATCAGGTCAATAAGGTCTAATCAAAGTACAAGCCGAGTTAACAGATTTAGGCTGGGGTCATGAATCATGATGAGTATGCAACATCGAAGGCAACACCAATGGAAGTGGGACCGAGATGGAGGTAGACATGACCAAGGATATAATGCCTAAACACCAGATTATGATCAGTACTCAAGCTCCTTACTCCGGCCTAAATTATGGATAGGGGATTACATCAATGTAGCGCCGCCCTCACATGTTTTAGAGACTCCTAATCAGACAGAGTGGATGATATGCACATGGTGACCAACACTATTGAGCTTCATAGCTCAAACCTTAAAATGCGGATAAGTTGACTACTTTCAAAGCAGGCAAGTCCGTAGTCCTTAAGAACCAAGCAATGTGGCTTGGAGTAAGTCAAAGCCTCCATATTATAGCCATATATCCAAATACAGAACATTTAATGAGTCAAATAGGCATGCCGCCAATATATCTTATATTTATGCATATCGTATGCCACGGTAACTAGATTTGAACAACAACATTGATACAGAGATCTCATTAAGGTGACCACTGACATAAACTCTTACGGAAACTGGAGCTGGTGAAACAGCCCAAGAAAACTTTGTTGAACTCACTTAACCACCTCAACCTCGGAATCATCTCTCAAGACTCGAGAATTTTGCCCAATACAGAGGTATTTCTGCCTCTATAGCTCCAAAAGGCAGAGTTTTTCTTTTGCACATCTAATATCAGTTGATGGATAATTGGGTATCTTACAATAATTACCTCTAACAAACAACCGCTCACCAACTAATTACCTATATTTACGATTTTAATACTCTAAGCTACCTAAACCTAGCCTAATCCGCTATGTTACTTGCAAGTAACAACCACTCCTACTTTATACAGAGAAAAAAATACGTGACAAAACAAGTGATTCAACCTACAAAATTTTTACGCGCATTTCAAAATTGGACTACTTTGGTAAGATCAGCAAAATTTTGCTTTTCTTTGTAGAAGCAAAACCAGTAGACCAAGTCCAAAGCATTAATACTTGCATTGAATTGCAATCTACAGAAATACGTCAACATAATAACTGTTGAATTATATTTTCTTTAATAACAAGATTAACAACGCGCTCCAAATTCGGTCAATTTCGTTCAACTAACACCATGTCACCATCCATAGACTCATTTCTTCAATCAACATCCTCAATTACTCTAATTCCTCTTCAAAATCGTCAACTCATTTCTTTTAGAAAAATCGTGTTAGATTATTATGCCTTGAATCGATTTGAGCTAACGCAATTATTAGTAAACCACGTAAATCTGGGAGTAATTTATTCGCACATCAGTTACAACAAATCCGAACATAAATTATTAATTTAATAATGCAATTCACCAATGTGGCATCAGTAATTTATTGATAAATAAACAGCGAGGTGCAATCATACCAACGCTAATGCACTGGATCATAAACCGTCAAATCATTAAATGAACCATATAACATTAAACGCTATGAATTCGAATAATCATAGCAATTAGAAACAAACCTGAATACCATTAGGAGAATTAGCAGCAGTAAGAACCCGAACCTCCGAGTCACTCTCAGCAATCGGTTCGGGTTTAAAAACCCGAACCGAGGTAACCCTCGGAGCAGACCTCAGCAACGAGAGCTTAAACGAGTTAGAATCAAGCGGCGAGTTAAGAAACAGGTCCGAGTTAGGGAACTCAGTAAGAATCCGGTCGACGATAGATGGACCGGTAAGCTCGAACCGGCGAGCACCACCAACAAGGCAGACAGCGATCCTGGACCGAGTCAACTCAGAGTGACGCCGAGTTGACCCGGGCGAGTTGGGGCGGAAGAAGGCGATGGTGGCGGCTGAGGAGAAGTAGAGAAGGAGGAGAGAGAGTGAGGAGAAGAGTAAGAGGATAAGGCGCCAGTCGAGATCGGAAACCCACCGCGTAATTTGCGCCGCTGTGTGAGGTGGCGGATGCGGCGGCGGCATTTTGGTGGGTTTTTTGAGGTCTTGTGGTTTACTCATTTACTTATGGTCTATGATGAAATTTGAGTGTGTGACTTTTGTGAGTGATTTATGAAAAGTATGCGTGAGAGTTGAAGATTGTGAGACAAGTGTCACAAGTGTGTTTATGAAAGTGCGTTTTTGGGATTTATTATATTACTCCCTTCATTTCATTCAATTCTATACACGTGTATTAATGTTCGTTTTTTTCGTTCATATTAATAAAAATTATAAAAATTTGATATTCACAATGTAGTCAGTAAGACAATTTAAACAAGATCTCACATGACTATTTTTTATTCTATATATTAGAAGTTATATCGAAAATTCTCCCCACTTATAAATAGTGCTAAAAAAACAAGTGTATAGAATTGAATGAAATAGAGAAAGTATATGTTTTGAAGTTGAGATAGTGAGGTATGAATAATCTGATTAAAGTGGTTTAGGTCCCTCGTAGATTGAGACTTTATCATCCAACATTTATTTTCAATAATTAATGGGTACATATGATCATTTAATCATTTTATCGGGAAACCGTTATTTTTATACTTCTTTATTTCAGTCATTCATTTATCATATATCTAAGCGTGGATCTAACACGGGATATGTATAGAAACTTAAAAAACAAAATACGGAGTATATATTATCATGTCTTGAGTAGTTGAGTGTGTTCATACGTCGAGTAGTACATCATAATTAGCAATAGTCAAAGTCACTTAATTAGCTTTAATGGTGTAATTATAATTTGTATATATTTGTATTTGATTAAGTGCATTTATGCATAATTAAGTCATCTACAGTGTATCTAATTTTTGTAATATGGCATATTCGCGTGCCTGCCAAATAAATTTTCTTCATGCTCATCTCTCTAAATTATGTTATCAGAAGGATTGATCAAAATTCTTATTTGACAAATGTTATGCATAAGTTCCTACTGGATTCTTCACTATGTTGCAACCTATACTTTTGTTGAGGGAAGTAAGTGGCGATTAGATAAGATATTACTCATATTTTATAAAAATATTTTATTATGATTATATTTTTTTATCACACATATCACATGTCTAACTAATTTGCCAAATTTTTTTAACATTTAACCTTCATGCCCTATTATTGAAAACTCAGAAGAAGAAAAATCAAAAAAAAATAACAATTATATATAGGCTCGAGCTCGCGTTAAATCTCGCAAGTTTAATAGCGAGCACATTATTTTTAAGCTCGGGTAAACACGAGTTTTGCTTCTTAAGCACAAGCCGAGCAAGACCAAACTCGTGCATGGCTAAGCTTGTTAGCATCCTTAGTCAAATGGCCATATATTCAAGTAAGTACTCCTAAGACATCCACGACTCAACGAGGGATCAAAGAAAAGAAATGGGCTGACTCCCTCAAAAGCCCAATCATCAAATTTCATGTTTTAATTGGTGTTTGTCTTCTCAGCAACTCTCCTATAGAACCGTCTTATAGCATAGGACGAGTCCAATAAGAGAATTGAGCCCAACACAAATTAAACTAACGCCAAACTTCTAAGAACGTGGCCCTGTTAAGGAAAGGAAAAACTGAAGCGTTGCATTATACTGGGTCCCACACTCTCACCCCTCCTTTTTATTGTGGAAACGTTCATCTTATACCGTACATCATTGTACTCAATTTGTGGAAAATGTAAGACTGTTTAACAATGATTTTTTTCACAAAATGACAAAAAAAAATCACCAAAAAGTATTGATTAAATAATGAAGCCAAAATTTAGTGCGCAACATTGTGTTTCAGCGTGTTGCAGAGCAACCTAAGGTTCTGACACTCCCTTTCTCTCTCCCCCATGCCACATGTCTATATATTATTAGACCATTTTTTGTCAATCTAAAAAGCAAAAATGAAGCAGATTTCTTTCCGTTGTAAATGTACAACAAATTAGTAACGACTCTATTTTTATAAAAAAAAAAAACATTATTAAAATAAAAAATAATTACATATATAGTCATAATTTTTCATGCTCTATAAATTGAGACAAATCTTGATATATTTTTTATCACAAAAAAAATCCATATTTTCCCTCTTTAGCTT
Source organism: Silene coronaria (assembly GCA_028566215.1). Classification (NCBI taxonomy): domain Eukaryota; kingdom Viridiplantae; phylum Streptophyta; class Magnoliopsida; order Caryophyllales; family Caryophyllaceae; genus Silene; species Silene coronaria. The sequence continues at coordinate 861 of JAOWBH010151746.1, read as the reverse complement.
ATAATATCCAATAATACATATAACTCCTTAAAACTTTACCATTTCAATAATAATTATGGATCTTAATGACCCTAATTTTGGAAATACCTCAAATTCTCTAGAAAATCAAAATTCACAAAGTTTTGATCTTGATTTTACAAATTACCAAAATTCTTTATTACCCCAAAATTATACTATAAACTCTCATATTAATCCAAATGCACATAATTTTCCAACTCCCCCATATTATCACAACCCTCAATTTTATCCAACTTCCCAAGATTAATCAAATTTTCAAAATGTTCAAATTTCTCAAAATATCTCAAGAAATTTATTTCAAGAGAATCAAGAAAATAAAAAAAAAAATCTAGAAAACAATCTACCCCTAGTTTATGGAGCGTTGAGGAGGATATGGTTCTTATGAAATCATGGTGTTATTATAGATGTGATGAGATTAAGGATGGGGGTTTGTGGGCAAAGGTGATGGAAATGTATGGACAATATCGACAAGAACATCCAGATACAATTGGCGAGAGAAATTTGGATTCGATGAAAGGTCGTCATCAAAAAAATTGTAAGAGCGTCAATTCGTGGGTTGCTTGTTATAGAAAATCATACGCGAGAAAATCAAGTGGAATGAGCATGTGTAATGTTAATCAAGAAGCACTTGCTCTATATACTCAAGTGAATAAGTCAAATTTTAACGAAATGACAGTTTGGCAAGAAGTGATGAGTAAACTAAAAAAAATGGGAAGTTCCAACGGGAATGGATATGGGAGGCAAGTATGTGGAAGAAGGCGATGATATCATTCAAGAAAGTGAAGGTAGCACGAAAAGATCAAAAACCAATGAAGATGGAGACTATGTTATCCCTACAAATCC
>JAOWBH010151725.1:0-12102 GCA_028566215.1 Silene coronaria | reverse complement strand
GAGAGATAAAATACATTTGGTAACATTTCGGGTTGTTTTAAGTCTTTTTTGTGCAATTAGAGTTATATTTTGTCGGAGCAATTTCGGGTCGGGTGGTTTCGGATCGAGTCATTTCGGGTCTCAGGTAAGTTCCGGGTCAACAAACCTCTGTCATGTTCGGGTCGAGTCGGGTCATTTCGGATTTCAGGTCAAGTTCGGGTTTTGAGTTCGGGTATCGGGTTGGGTCATTTGGGTCCGGTCAGTTTTGCCAGGTCTACCATAAATACTCAAAAGTGGTTATAAAAAGGATCCATTTTACAAAATTCTTCTGTAAGATTGCCTTATAATTTATACTTATATTGTAAAACGTTTTTATAACTGAGTGTCTAAGTTGTTGAAATAAAAATAGAAATAAAAGCGTAATTTTAAGTTACGATTACTCTTTGTTGGGCCAATCCTATGCTACAGGATGACCGTCAAGAGAGCTGGTGGACTACCTAATTTTGAGTATTGTGTTTTGGGCTATATTCTTGTTGAGTCGGTCCAATACCACAAAATAGTACCCCGAGACCCACTATAGCCCCAAGTAAAATAGAATTCATCATCCAATTGGTTCAAGCCCAAAATTCTGGGCCAATACTTTATTTTTCAAGTCAACCCACCCGACCCGTATTTTATTTACCGCGGTAACCTTTCCACTTATCTACAGTAACTTTGTAACCATTTTTACCGGCTCCCTTTTATAAATACCCAACCCACCCCTCTTCTTCTTCCCTCTGTACATCTCAGCGAAAGCTCTGAGATCCCGCGCTCTCATTAAAAAATAAATAAAAACAAAATTATTTTCGATATCGAAAAATGGCGAAAGCGAAGAAAACGCCAAAGAGTGAAAGTTCGAAACCCGACACTTCGTCTTCGGAAGCCATTGTTCTTCACCAGAAGCTTTGTCTTTCAATTGACATTGATAATCGCCGTATTTACGGGTTTGTGTTCCGCTCTTTGCTGTAATTATTGATTTGATTAGGTTTTATTTGATTGTGTTGTTTAATTTGTGTTTTTTCAGCTGAATTGATTGAATTGAATGTTTAATTAGTTTTTTTGTTGTGTTGTTTGAACATTTTGGTATACGGTATACCTAGTTTGGATTGTAGAGTTAAATTTGTAGTTATTTCGTAGCGAATTTAGTGGAATATACTGTATATGTTTGGGGTTAAGGAAATGAGGGAAGGTTGTTGGTGCGTGTGCTGCTGAGTTGGCGTAATTTCGTAGCGAATCTAGTGAATTATAGGTTGGAGTTCTGGAATTGAAGATGCATGTTAGTAGCTTGAGATAACGGTAGTTGGTGCGCAACTGCGCGTGCTGTTGAGAATAATGATGTTTCCTAGACCTGTGAGTCGCTTGTTCAGAGAGGAGTGGGACTGTAAGGGCTGATTATCTGAGTAGTGATTTATAGTTGGAGTTCTGGAATTGAGAGATGCATGTTAGCAGCTTGAGAGAACGTAGTTGGTGCGCAACTGCGCGTGCTGTTCAGAATAATGATGTTTTCTAGACTTGCGAGTCTGTTGCTCAGAGAGGAGTGGGATTGTTAGGGCTCGTTATCTGAGCTTAGCGTTTGAGGGTTTGTTTTGAGTTCACGTGTAGTACTACTATGTAATTCGTCACTGATTGGAGGGAATTTATTGATTAATTAAGAGGGAATTTATTGATTAATTAAGTAGACATAGTACGGTTTGGTTATCTGATTAGTAGGATTTTGTTTTGAAGATAGAATAGGTATAGGACGTAGGGTGTAAAGGGGGTTAGGTCGTCTGTTTGATCTATCATCGTGATTAAGAGGGTTGTATCTGTTGCTACTTGCTAGGGGTTTTTGTCTTTTTGTTCATAACTTATTGAACTATTGAAGTTAGGGTTTCTTAACAATGTTTAGAATGAATAAAATGAAATTATGATTCTATAGTGCATGTATACCTATGTCTTGTAGAGCTTATGGTTACCGGATTTGCTATGTATACGCCCTTTCCAATTCGCGATTGTAAAATGTGTGTAATATGTATTTTCAGTAAGTGACATGATAGAATTCGCTCTTTAACAATTCACGATTACGCACGGTAATCTGGTAACCTTAGTAGAGCTATGAAGAGCTTATGTTAGGGCTTGTTTGGAATGAAGGTAATTATTATTAGGGTAATAGAGCCTAAATGAACTAGATAACGAAGTAAAGTGATGGTGATGAAAATAGAAATGAGGAAGATAGTGTAAATGTTGCTCCATTAATAGTTACCCATCTCCTCCCCTAAGTAATGTATTACCCTCATATGGAGGTAATGATTCCTCCCTCTTCTCTTTCCACCTTCCACAACCACCCTAACCACCAATCTCCTTTCATTTTTTCTTGTTTTAGACTCCATTACTCCAATAATAATTACCTCCATCCCATGTGAGTCTATCTTGGATTTGCACCGAGGATTTCTCTTTTCTTGTTCTTGATAGGGAAATATGATATTATAATATTATTGAATTATTTTTAGAGCAAAAATGGACAAGGTTTTTTCGTTTAGAGACATTACAAAGATGCCTGATTCCCGTTGTATAACTATAAACATAATTTCATGTACATTTAAAATATAATTTGCTCTGAATAAAAGAAATGATTTAGGGTACTTGTTTTTACCTTGTGCCAAAAGCTGCATGTCTTGCGTAGTTTGAATTATTTTACCTGATAAAAACAAGGAAATGCAAAGCCTTTGACCATTTATATTAGGCTTGTATATTGTTCTTAGTTGTCTTTTTGACACTGCTTTTTTTTAAAATTGTTTTATTTTTTAGTTATACTGAGTTGGAGATTGCCGTCCCTGACAATGGCATCATTGGGTTGCATGCTGAAAATTTGGAGATTGAGAGAGTTTATGTGGACGGAGAGCCAGCAGATTTTGATGTTTTCCCGCATTATCAACCAGTTGACATTGAGAATAGGTGGTGTTCTGTGTCATCTGTTGATTCTGCTGCGGATGCTGCTGGGGTTACCTACATATCAGCTCTCGAAAGGGAGTTAGTCCCAAATCTTCTGATCCTTTGTCGTAGTTTAATGACTGGTGGGAATCAACAGCCGGGTCCAGCGCCTCAGGAAAATGGAGGGCAATCAAATGGCGAAGTCAAACAGGTTATTCTGTCATATGTCATGCTATTCATTGTTCTATAAATACATGCTGGTACTTGATTTCTCAAATAAGAAGTATTTTCTTTAGTTTTTGGCTTTTTGCTACTGCTGAAATTGAATTGTGTGAAGCCGAAAAGAAGAAAAAAAAAAGAAATTGAGGATACTAAAAGCACTTACGTTGAAGTAAATTGAGTTCATATGGTGTCATTACATGTTTCTGGTTTTTTGATAGTCTGGACCCATTCATTGTTTGGATAGTCCTCAAACTGGCTACTTGAATACAATTAGTGTGATTTGAATTCGTAGTCGGCATTACTGTTATTGGCTCCGTAAAAAAAAAATATTGTTATTGGCTTGATTAATCTGTGCAAGTGTCTCAGACAAAGTTCCAAGATTGTTAAAAAACGCTTGCGGCTTGAAGAGTGTATATTTTCTATCGATCATAATTTCGTCAATCTTGGTTCTTTTGACGTGCTGTGAGAGACCTCTTGCTTTTGTCCGTTCCTTCCTAATTTTCTCTGATGAAGCACTTTCTTATCTGATCGAAAATGATGCGCTAAAGTGTCATATCTTTGGTATTTTCTCACTGCTAACCTAGGTTGTGTTGGGAGTCTTGAGAAGTTGGGATGAAGAGTTATTTTAAGGTAGACTTTTTTTTTTTGGGTTGAGCCTTGAAGAAGTGGACAGTATATCCATCCAAGAAGACGAATTTCTTTTTTTTTTTTTTTTGGATTAGGCAATTGTGGAATTTTTGTTGGAGGCAAAAGATCAGAATTTAAGGCGTGTTTTACCTTAAAAAGTATTCTTCATATGGCTACATGTCAGCATGTCCAACCGCCTGTTGTTTGTCCAGATATATAGCATATTACTTACAAGAACATGTTTGTATATTAATCAGGGGTCATTTTCTTTCTATTTTTGGTTTTTAAAAATTTGAGACTCACTATTTTAAAGAAGCATGTCTTAGTTTGCAATTGTAGAAGGTGTTTGGTGAACATTCTTCTGATGTCTCATGTAGGTTGTTGTTGGCTGCAGAATATAAAGTTGATTAGAATTGACTATTGGGTGGAGAAGGCAGAGGCTGGAGTGCACTTTGATGACAACGTGTTGCATACTCATAGCCAAATAAGGCGTGCTCACTGCTGGTTCCCTTGTATGGATGATAGTTTACAGCGTTGCTGGTATTATTGAATCTCTGTAGTTGTTTAATGATGATAAATTTTTATTCGATCAATGGTAAACTAAAAAATTTTTGTTGCGTTGTTTCCACAGCTTTGATTTAGAGTTTACTGTTCCACATAACTTTGTAGCTGTCAGCAATGGAACCTTACTTTATCAGGTGAGACATACAAACAATCATGTTCACACCTTTCGTATAGTATTATTCTCCCTGTGAAGGTGGACAAGATAATTTTCTTTGGTGTAACCATAACATTCTAATAATGGTGAAAGTGTAGTTACTTTTGTTGTATTAAAATAAATTTTGATTTCATGTCTGTCTTACCACGACTCAACAAGTGACATTGTTTCACTTTTGATTAATTATTTACATTACAAACACAGTAGAATTTTGGAAGACAAAAAAAGGATTGGTTATATTTCTAATGAAATCATAGATGTATAGAAACTTCCTTAGTGAAAAGAACATCTAATAGGATACTTAACATTGATTTCAGCATGATTTAGTGTATGGTAAATAGCAAAAATTTGCTAGATTTTCTACTCCTTAGAAAGATGAGACATACAAAATGGCTCCTTTGCGTTGGCCAAGAGAAGACAGAGTTAGGGAAAGTTTCGTAGTAAAGGAAGTATGTCCAGCTGTTATAGCCTCTGTCAGGTTGCTGGTGAGAACTTAAATCAAACTCAAGGATCATGTAGCCATGTAGGCATATAAATTATGTACCAATTCATATCGGGCTGTTGTTTCGGTTAATGTAACTATGAAGGCATGTAGTCATTCATGTCATTTATCAAATGATACTTTGTGCGATACAGTCAAAACAAGGTAATTTTAGGCCGTGACATCAAAGCGGTTGCCTTGCTTGGATGATACCGTTCCATTGATTGGATGATAACAAGCTATGGATCCAACAATTGATTCCTGGGGTGATAATAGACCTTTGGGTGATAGACCCGTTGACATTGAACTGAACTTTCGGTCTTGGAACTGAACTGGTAGTCTTGGGCCGGATGCTTCTTCTTGAATGTTTTCATGACCACAATGTAATGTGGTATCTGTTGCATTTATGGCTTTACGACTGAGGGCTAACTGATTTGATATATAACTATATTTAGTATTAAATCAAGCCCAACCAAGTTTTATCTTGATCTTGAAGTTTGCCTTTTACTCTTCGAGTCCTGTGATGGGTTGACAACTATACTCTGATTGTGGTTACTGCCACAACAGAGGCTCTTGAGTGCATCTTTTTTTTTTTGTTTTTTTTAGATGTAGCATACCACTCCTCAATTCTTACGTGTTCTGTTGTGAGAGGAATTAGCTTGCCCGATTTAGCATTGCAAACAGTTCTTGTGGTAACTGTTATGTAGATCATTACGAACTTACTGAGAGGCTCGGCACTTGATTTCAGATGGGTTCATTTGGGCTTTATTATTTTTTTTATGCGCACAAAGCTTCATTCAACAATTAAAAATTTCCTAAGGAAAGCTTTACCTTTCAGGAATCAAACGTTTCAGGAGTTCTACATTTCAGGAATGTTCCTTTTTGGTCTTTCTCCATCCCTCGCCTGTCCTTAGTTTTCAGCTCCTTATCCTTCTGCTAATTGGATTTCTTACTTGTACGGTCAAGTGTTTTCCCTAACTCATATCTGCTAGGATGTAATAAATTTAACATGGCTTCAAGATCAATTTAGTGGGTTTCTCTTTGGAATCTACTTACACTCCCCTCCATTCAAGTATAAACCGGTACCTACACTTAATTTCTTCCTAGCCAACAAGCCGATTGGAAAGGTTTAGAAAGTCAGATTCCTTTGTAAGAAAAAGCTACCAATTAGATCGTCTGAGAGTTATGTGCAATGTGTATAAACAATGGCACATCAGGCGTTGCTATTTGAAATGTGTGCAACAGTTTTTAAGTTATCTTGCTCATATTTGTAATGGTTTCAGTTTTATTGTTACTTGAAACATCGCCCAAAAAAAATACACAGTCCTTGATAGTGCCCATAATCTCACGGTTGCATTGTTCGGTACTCCCTTCGATTCTTTAAAAATGCCCCATTTACTTTATGCATAGGGATTAAGGTTGTAAGTGGGTCTCACCAATAAAGTAGGAGGATTTTATTAACAAAAACATGCTCCAAATGGAAATGGGGCCTATTCTAATGAATAGGCCGAAGATGGAATATGGGTCATTTCTAAAGAATCGGAGGGAGTACTATTTCTTGTGATTAAAGGAAAAACGAAACCAGATAGCGGAGTACTCCTATGATTAACTTTCTAATAATCAACTCTCACTGGTGTCAGTCCTTTTGATAGTTATGTAATCTTAATCTACTGATGTTCTACCTCTTGACTGCGCATATATGATGCTTTAATCTGGTGTTTACAATGGTTTCTAATTGCCGTAATTTGCTAAAAAAAATTCACTTCAGGATGTTTAATAATCTTAGTTACTTGAATGCAGGTTTTAAGCAAGGATGATCCTCCTCGCAAAACATTTGTATATAAATTAAATATTCCGGTCTCTGCACGGTGGATATCTTTGGCAGTAGCACCTTTTCAGATCCTTCCTGATTATCAAAATAGTCTTCTATCACATATGTGTTTGACAGGAAGTCTACCAAAACTTCAGAACACTGTGGAGTTTTTTCATAGCGCTTTTAGGTTGGTTAATTTAATAAAATATTCGTTTTGAACACCTTCTATTCAGCTTTCTTCTGTACTCTTTCTTGTTGGCGAGGGATTAAATTGCTCAACAACAAGTCTGATAATTTTTCTCTATTTTGTCTCTCTTCAGTATATAGATAAGTTGCATCTTGTATAACATGCTTTTTTTTTAATCCTTGCTGGTACAGACACTATGAAACCTACCTTGAATCTCCATTTCCATTTGGGTCGTACAAGCAAGTTTTTATTGCTCCTGAGATGGTGATATCGTCCGTGACCCTTGGAGCTTCGATGGGTATCTTTAGTTCTCACATACTTTTTGATGAGAAGGTCATAGATCAGGTTAGAGAAATATTTGACATGGTTGCTCTGGTTAGTTTTTGCTAACATTTAGTACATCTGATCTTTTAAATGCAGATTTTGAGCTCTCTTTGATAAATATTTAGTTCTTTTTTAAGCACTGCGTATCTTTGCTAAAGATTTCAATGATATGCTGTTGTTTTGGAATGTTTTTCCTTTTTTGATTCCCATTTCAAACTATTTGTCATTTTTGTGCACATTGAGTGGAGGTATATAGGGTGAACTTGGGATATTGATTCTACTTCTAGGTTCTAGCCCTATCTTACTCTTTTTCCTTGTGGCTTCTCAATATTACCGTCGGTATCAACCTGGACCCAACAATTCTGGTATATGTGGTGGTGTACTTGGTTCGAAGAATCAGTTGCATTTTGATGAAGTTGCTTCTGTGCGATAGCAGTTCCAATTCCACGTCTAGATGTTACTGTATAGTTGAAGTCCAGTGCTCCATTCTCATAGAAATTTAACTTCTCTTTTTAGATTAGAATACTCATGATACCCTTGAGAGCTAGATCTTCTCATCCTCCACGTGTCTTCTTGTATATGGGTGTCACCCCCCTTGGTGTTTAATTGATAGTCTAGATTACTTAAAAAAAAATGTACGAGGACTGTTGCGTCTTTTTGCTGTTTGTTATGAGATTTGGAAAGTGAATTGTTGTGCTTGGCAGTGGTCAATAAACTCTTCATCATTGGTGGTTGTCTCGTAGTGGCTTTATTTGTTGGACTTGCGATTAAGAAAGATGGTGGCAGTTCGGAGTATTATTAGTCGGAGGCATCATTTGGTTGTTAATTCTTCACGAGTTTCCTAGCTGTGATGCTTTCCATTGTGCTGTCGACTGATGTTGTTAGGGTCTTGGGAAATGATCATTGGTTACTGGTGAGGGCAGACAGTAGGACAGCTATCAGCTACAGTTAGAGAAATTTTGATGCTTTTAGGAATACAAGACTAATTTTTTAGGTTCTTGAAGTCTAAAATTCTGACCCCTTCAGAGTAGCCATCTTTCACAAATTTGTTAAATTAAATTGCAATTGGCAATTGTCATCATATGTATGGGTCACATACTTTGTTCCGTTTTTATTTCTTGGTGAGATAATTGTTGTATTTTATTATTGCCTAAATTCATCCATATAGTAGTAATGTAGTACTTTATCTAATTCTTTGTAATTGCAACATTTTTCTTGTTTGACCGATTCATGGAATTGTAACATTTCTACCTTGGCTATGTTTTTGTGGGTAAAATGATACTCCTCCCATTTCTATTGACTAACCCCATAAGACTATTTTTTGTGAGAAGAAAAGTAGGTCGATGGGGCTATTTCAATAGGATGGAGTACTACTTTATTGTGTGAGACCCACCTCCCTCTCACAACCCTTAATAGTCTTGCCAAAAGCAAATGTTGTAGTTCCAAAGAATTGGAGGGAGTATAACGATTTTAGCAAAAAGAAAAGAATATAGCTTGTCCAGCCTCTTTTTTTTTTCTCTTCTCTTGGTGAATTGTAATATACCATGCAGACTATAGTCACAAGGATTAAGCTGTTATATGCTCTTGCACGACAGTGGTTTGGCGTATTTATTACTCCTGAGACGCCAAATGATGGTAGGTGGCTGTCATACAGTTCACAATCTCTTATGCCTACAGGCTTTGGGCTTGAAGTCTTTTCTTTGTTTGCAGAGTGGTTGGTTGAGGGCCTCGCTGGTTTCCTAACTGATACATTTGTAAAAGAATTTTTGGGGAACAATGAAGCACGCTACAGAAGATACAAGGTTTGGCTAGTTCAATTCTTTTATAAGGTTTATCTTTCAAAAGTGATGACATGAATAGAACGTGCAAATCTTTTAATACTGTGCAGTGTGCACATTAAATGTGTTGTCATTTTCTTCATTTTCTTTTTCTTCGCCTTTACTCATTTCCACCTATATCAGAATTATTTTAATTTTGGACTTGTAGCACGGCTATGGAAAATCTTGAACTTTTTATGCTGTATCCTATTTACCTTTTGCCTTTTTTTCTTCTTAATTTTTTTTTTGCCTCTCGTCGTCTGTCCACTTTCTAAATTCTAATTAATGAAACTGCTTAAAATGATTGCTATGTTTTTTTCAGATATCTATTATGCAATACTGAGAATAGTCAGGAAACATATAGATACAGGTAGATATGTTTGCATGGTTGTCAGGTACATGGTTTGAACTCGAGTTTTTTCGTTCAATGCAGGCCAATTGTGCTGTTTGCAAGGCTGATGAAAGTGGTGCAACAACTCTGAGCCCTTCTAGTTCACCTAAAGTATTTTATGGTACCCAGTCTATTGGTCTTTATGGCAGGATACGTTCATGGAAGTCTGTAAGTGGAACTAATACTTTCTGCATTGATAAGTTTGGTTAATTTCTGAAGTTGCAGCGTATTTTTTCGACTCTAATTTGTGATCGCCTTTCTAGGTGGCAATCCTCCAGATGCTGGAAAAGCAGATGGGTCCAGATTTATTCCGAGGGGTAAGGGATAACGTTTCAGTATCTTCATTGTCATTTTCTTTAAGCCTTGCTGGATTATTTTGCAAATTTGCAATATAAATTTTGGCATCAAAGTTCTATTTCCTTTAGAATTGGGTACTTGTAAGGAAATTATTGATTATAAATCTTGCAATGTTTGTTTCTTATATATACCTTGATCTGATTGATACATGAAACTCCCTTTGTCCATTAGTAAACATTCCGGGGGTTTTATTCAGGTTGATCACTTGTAAACTTTTTTCTTAGATTTATTTTTATATCGTTTGTGTTCATTGTGGTTTAATTGATACACGATACTCCCTTTTTTCCATTAATAAACTTTGTGGCTTTGTTTGGCCTTGCCGTTAAATGAATTTTTTACTACAGATTTTTTAAAAAAAAATATTTGTGGTAATTATGGTCTCTAACGCCACATATTTAACCACCTTTCTTTTCGATCCATATTTTCTTGTATCCTTAATTTTCATGCAAAGCAAACTAGGAAGTTTGTTGTTGGACAAAAGGAGTACCATTTACATTTTTTACATTGAAAGTAGAAATTATTAATGCAATGGGCAGGGGTTCCTGGTTGCAAGCTTTTACAAAGAATTTCAACTTTAGCTCACAAAAAAGTTCTTCGTGATTAGTATATTCTATATTGTTAGCAGGAAATTGAGATTCACCAGTTCTTTATGATTAATATATTGTACTTTTTCAACTGGATTTGTGTAAATTGAAATTTTGCGTATTTTATGGTGAAAATGAAAACGATATTCTGTAATCAGCATTTGTAGGTTATGTAGAACGACATATAAAAACAGGAGTTTTGATAAAAAATATGTCATTTTATAAAATCATGTTGGTTAATTGGAAAATGTTATGCTAGTTCTTCTTGAATAGTTCTCCCGACTCTGTATTTCCACTTGTTGTCTTGATATAATTGTTATTGCTAAATGATGTACTTCTTATTTTTTTTATCGTCCTTTTATTTACTTTGTGGGATTGCAGATTCTGCGTGCAATAGTTTCACGTGCTCAAGATAATGCCCAGTCATTGAGGACCCTAAGTACAAAGGAGGTACTTTTTAACTACTGCTTGTTAGCATACCTTATGTCGTGTGTCATCTCATTTCTGTATTCTCTTGCTTCGTATTTATTGTGAATTATATGTTTACATCATCGTAGTTGCCTTGCAGGATGGGGTGAAGAAAGGTTATTTGTAGGCCTACCTTCCCCATCTGCAGGACTACCTTCCCCAGTCTTCTTGTTTGTCCCCCTACCCCTACCCCACACCACCCACCCCACTTCATCTCCCTGTTCTGTGGGTGGTTGATTATGTTTCCAAATTTCTATGTTGCACACATGTGATTCTTTTGCGGCTTCTGCAGTTCCGGCATTATGCTAATAAGCTTGGCAATCTTGAGCGCCCATTTTTGAAAGAATTTTTTAATCGATGGGTGGAGGCTTGTGGGTGCCCTGTTCTAAGGTATAAGTTCTTCATTTTATTGCCTTTAATCTTTACAAGTTTTGTGCTACTTCAGGCCTCATGTTGTTGCTTCTTGTTTCTTAACCACTGCAAACTTTTAATGGTTGAAGGATGGGATTTTCCTACAATAAACGTAAAAATATGGTTGAGTTGGCTGCCTTTCGAGAGTGCACTGCTGTTCCGAAAGCAGTGCTTGGTTTCAACAATAACCTTGATTCTGAAAATCATGGTGAGAATGGCTGGCCTGGCATGATGACTGTAAAGGTCCATGAGCTAGATGGGACACATGATCATCTTTTACCTATGGCTGGTGATGCTTGTCAGCTCCTAGAAATAAAATGTCATTCAAGGCTTGCTACTAAACGCTTCCAGAAGCCTAAGAAGAGTTCCAAACCTGATGGCTCTGATGATAACGGTGATCCTGTAGTAGCTGTGGACATGCGTTCTGGGTATTTTGCTATCTCGCTCCCTTGGATTTGATGAGTGATGCAAGATTAGTAATCCTTACATTCTAAACATTTAACATCCTTTTTGCAGTACAGAATCTCCCTTGGTATGGGTTAGAGCTGATCCGGAGATGGAATATCTTGCTGAAATTCATTTAAGCCAGCCTCTACATATGTGGGTATGAAAGCATTTCACTTTTTTATTGATATACGTAAAAATTCTTTCTGGGTAGTGGTCATGGGTTATACTGTACTTGTTCGCTAATCCTTCTCCAATGGAAGTCACTTTTGGCAAATTATCATTTGAAGCTTCATTAACATAAGCAATTACAAGTGAAAAGTCTAGAAC
>JAOWBH010151715.1:0-12103 GCA_028566215.1 Silene coronaria | reverse complement strand
ATACTGACGGAAATTCCGTCAGTATTCTCTCTATACTGACAGATATACTGACGGAAAATCCGTCAATAATGTATAAGTACTGACGGAAAATCCGCCAGTAAGTCCTCCTACACTGAACCAATTCTATCTTTTGTCAAAGAGATTACTGGCGGAAATTCCGTCAGGAACCCGTGTCCACGGAAACCTTCCTGGCAGAAAATTCGTCAGGAACCCGTGTCCCTGGAAACCTTCCTGACGTAATTTCCGTCAGGAATTCTTTAAGACATATCGCAAACACGCTCCCTTCCCTTCCCCCGACTTCAATCAATTTATCCCCAATTCAATTTTCCCTTGACCCTAACCCCCTATTCCCAACACCAACTCCGATATTCGACAACCACCTCTGCATCCAACTCGCATCATTCACCAGCCTTCATATATGACCTCCGTCCACCACCATTACTGTTGTCCAGTGGTGCTGGCGTGTGTGTGGTTGGTGAGGAGGAGACTGGAGGGTGAGGTTAATGAGGGATAATGTCAGTGAGAAAATTAGTGATGGGCGAGGGTGAGAGACTTAGTAGTTTGGGGAGGGTATAATAGTCTTTTAGTTCATTTCTAAGAGGTATGAAGAATGAAATGGGGAGGAAAAAAAAGAATGGAGTACTTATTAGATTTTATACCATGTCGAATACGGAAAGTATTTTAGAGAAGAGAGTACAATTTTATTGCAGTGATTTTCAGGATATCCATTTTAATAATTTCGGAAGTATGTATGCCTACCGTGATCTCCTGTTACAAAAGTTATGTATGGATGACATCCTGTATGCTAACTGTTTGCCACATGTTATTCTTCCTATGGTACAGGCAATGAAGGTTGAGAACATGTTAAAAATTAAGGAAGAATTTGATTACAAGAGTTTATCTAAAAGGCTTGAAGTGCAATTGGACAAACTAATTGCTGAAGGAGAAAGACGGCAAAAAGCGTTTGATGATGAAGTAAAACGACTAGAACTAGAAGCGCACAATCATACTGCAGAAATTGAAAGAAAATTTACTGTTGAATTGGAGGTTTTTCAAAAATATTAGCTGCATAATGTCTCTTCTTTATACTTTTGTTTTAGAAGATGATTTTAGATTCTTAACTATTCTGGAGAGCTTTGTCTTTTAGTTCTAAATTTTTTTTTTTTAATCTCCAGAAAGAAAGATCGAAATGTCAAATGGATTATATGGAATCTATAAAGAAACTTGAGGAGAAGTGGATTGTGAATCAGCAAAAGCAACAGAACGGGTTTAGTAATGGTTCAAGTGAAACAGAGGTATATCATTGTTAATTACATATTGTATGCCATTTAAGTCTTTTCTTAATACAGTTTTGTCTCAAACCATGTATTTGCTGGGCATAATTGGATGCTTGGGTTCAGAACTGAATTATGCAATATGTTATTTTCGCTTTGCATTGGATATCCTGACCTATGTTAATTACCCCGTTGCTGATCCAGGAACCTAGTGTAAAACTGTCTGAGGAAGTTGCTAAGGTTAAAGAGACACTTAAAAAAGAGACCATTTTGAGAAAGACAGCTGAGGAAGAGGTGAACAAGTTGAAATATCAGATAGCCGAGTGGACAAGTTCAGGAGTATGCTCCAATTCCTTGTTTCTTATCTTTTCTTTCTTTTCAGATTGAGGAGGGGGGGTCTTTATGTTTTGCTAACCAAAATTTTGGTTATAGGCCGGGGAGGATCCTGAGATTCTAAGGCTTCACAAAATGTTGGAGGATGAATCTTACGAGAAAAAGAAGCTACAAGATGAAATGACAGCTTTGCAAAGCCAGTTATTGCAACTTACATTTGAAGCGGATCAGGTACTTGGTTTCTTGAAACTATCATTATTAGAAGCTAAACTGGTACTTGCTACCTTTTATGTACCTTTTTATTTTCAAATTACTACCTAATAAGAAAATTTTAAAATTTGCTGGCTAATATTGACTTTTCTTTACTGATTGCTACCATAAATGTGCTCGGACTTGCTTTTTGTTTAATTTCCGACAAAAAATGGAATTTTTTTCTTTCTACCAAATATACCCTTTTATCATTCAATTCCAATACATATTACCTCCTCCATCTCCTCTATCATTATTCATCTTCAAGTTATTCCTCTTTAATTTCTTCCCTACCCAAACTAAAAAAAGGGTACACATAAATCCGCGGGGCATATCAACCAAGGCACACGGGATTTGTTGTGCGCATTACTATTGTAGCCCTCGCTAGATACGGAGTAGTATTTACTGCCAATTGATATGACATTCACCCACTTTGCCCAACTTAGAATCTTAGATACTTGTATAAATGGATCTGTTACGCAATGTTTGTGTAAACTGGTTCATTATTTAATTTAGTAATTTATCAAGTTAAATTTTCAGATTTTCAAACAAATGAAAAAGTATAGATTTTCAAACAAATGAGAAAGTATAAATTCATGAATAGAAATTTGATAGATACGTTTTTTAAGTTATTAAGAGAGTAGTAAGAGACTCTTCCGTAATCAATTATTTATTTTTTGGCGACCCTTTTATTGCTGAGTGTGGCTTAACGTGACTCTTCCGTAATCTATTGATTTTCCCTATGCATTCTACTTTTGTCTTATTCATTCATACTACTTGACCCATCTATTAGGAGACTTATTGAAACAAAAATTAAAGTGTCTAGAAGTCATAAATGATTTGTCTTATTTACCCATGTGAGTTTTACTTGACCCGTCACAAGCTTGTGACGGATATCGTCCGTCACAAATGAGAATTTGTGATTATTTGAACAAGATTATTTGAGGAGAAATCAAAAGGATGTCGGATCACTTGAAAATAATTTGTGTATAAACTAAAAGTACATATAAGTGGACCATGGATGTCATATCAAACGCAGTAAAATACTACCTATTGAGGGCTACTATTATCATGCGTATAACAAATCCCGTGGCTTGGTTGATATGCCCCACGGATTTATGCGTACCCAAAAAAAAAGAAGTTTACAAGATTGAAATCAATTCTTCTTTCTTCCAATGTCAGTCCTCAACATCTCTTTCTTCTATTGAAACCCGAACTAAGCTACCTGCATTCACCCCATTTCTCTTACTTTAGCAACATTGCCAACTCTTCTTCAGATCTATACCAGCAACTGCCTTTATTTTTGTCAATAACCTTTGATGGTTTCCTTTCATTCTGACTTTGAAGTCTAAATTCAAATATATCATCAATTTTGCCTTTATTTTTGTCAGTAGCCTTTGGTGGTTTTTTTTCACACTGACTTCGAAGTCAAATTCAAATATATCATCAATTTGAGTAGGGGAAGCTTGAGTAGAGAAAAGGGGTGAAGTTAAGCTTATGAGTTTCCATATTGTTGTGACACATAAGATGAAGGTGATATGGCTAGGATGACCCATTAAGGAATTTAAAGAGAATGAAATGAGAATAAATTAGGATTTTGGTAAGGTGAAAACGATTAGGATGAAAGTGACTAATGGCTGTTTACAATGCTAATGTAAGGGCTAATTGGTAATTTTGCAATGAAAGTTGAGAGTACACTGTCTTTTTATAATATTTTATCCGGCAGCAATTTGTAACAAAAAGTTACTTGTTAGGTCGCAACTTATAAGTTTCAAATATATCTTATTAGGCAGTAATTTGAATAAAAAAAGGGGCATAGAAGGTAGAAAGTTCCAATTTAGCCTTACTAGAATTCTTTATTAAAATTTGAGATTTTGGTTGTCCATTTTGTTGATAAATTTTCCGAGTATTAACTATAATTTCTCGGGAAGTCGTTGTTTCTAGGTGCCTATGCTATAATAGAAACTCACTTATCCTCAATATTTTGTCTTCTAGATGCGACGGTACATAGACAGACTTGAATCTGGGAATGGCTTTTCTCATGGTCATTCTCTAACATCATCGAGCGGACAGCGTCATCAAAAAGAGATAGAAAATGGACCAAAGCCGTCATTCAACTCTCTCTTTGAGCAAGGTGAAAATATGTTACATGTTGCATTGACTTTTTATATGTTTCTTTCTATATGTTACTTACACTTCACTTCGAAAGCGTGTGGCACGTTCTATACTCCGACAATTCACGTGACATGACAATTTGACACTTTATCCCCTTCTCCTATCTACTAAATGAATAGGCATCCTCACAAATTTTCCCTCCAAAAAACATCTTTCTAAATAAGGTAACTAATAGCAATTATGTACACATTAACTAAATAAGGAAACTAATAATTATAATGATTTATTTCATTAAACTATTATCTTTTCATTAAAATTATTTTTTTCATCAAATTATATTTTTTTGACTAAGCTTTAATCTATCATCTTTTAATTAAAATATTAAAAAAAAAAAAATTATATCAAACTATGAATTACGTACTAAATATTTCACTGATGCTATTATTTGAGAATGACTTGACTTATACTATGTATAAAACAAAATTATAAACTGTTTTAATTACTTTTGAGACAAAAAATTGAGAAAATTTATAAATTGGAATAATTAGATTTACGGTATAAAAAATATTCTTTACAAAAATACATTTCAACATGCTACTCAATTCTCTTGATTAATTTTCAGTTTCAACTTTTTATTTCTCAAAGCAAAATGCAATGACGAAAAAAATGAACAACTAGTGAGATACCACTATTATATATGTAATTTAGTAGAAATAAAAAAAAAAAAAAAAAACTCTATAAGCCGTGCATTTAATGCACGGGATCTAACCTAGTTTTAGATTAAAACGTACCAACATTTTAAAAGCAGCTTAGTGTAGTCTAATAGGCTAACACTTGACATCTTGGTCTAAAAAAAACCTGTGGCGCGAGGCGCACTAAGGCGCCAGCCAAATCGCCTCAAGTAGTCTGAGGCGCATGGGATCCAAAAGGTGCACAAGGTGCAACTAGTGAGGCGCACCAAGGCGCATTCCTATTAAATCCTACTGTACTGTATATTTTTCTCCATACCCCCCACCCCCTAATGCTTAATTTGCACTAATAAATTTATGTTAGCCCTCTAAAAAAATAATAAAGGACTGTTGTTGCCCAAAAAAATATTCTAAAATATAAATGTTCGTTTGATAATATTGAATCAACACGTTACATCATCGTCATATGCCTTTCATCTTTGCTTGTGGCATTTTTTGTCACTTGGCTTTTGTCGGAGGATGAGTTTTCTTATGTTTTGAAAATTAATAATGTATTTTGCAGTTCTTTATATATCTACAAGTTACATAACTGCATTCTTGCGTGCTTCTGGTTATGGCAGTTGGACTGCAAAGGATACTGTCAATGCTCGAATCTGCGGATCCCAACACACGTATTCATGCCGTGAAAATAGTGGCGAACCTTGCTGCTGAAGGTACTAATCTTATATCTCAAAGTGCTTTCTTTGCTTCTGTCTTGCTTAATAAAAATTATGTTTTGACAACATTCCGGCAACTAACTGCCATTTGTTTTCACCTGAACTAACTATTGACTAGAAGCTATTACCTTGAAAATTAAAACTTTGACTTCAGTGAAGAGTGAAGTATTGAGCTGTAGTATCCAATAAAGAAATATAATGTTGTGCGTTCTATTTTGTAGCTATTGTATAGTTTCTCTTTTATAATTTGCTACTGATGTATTATATCTTTTAGTTTTAGGTATTATATTGATTCTTCTTTGCAATGTGGTGTTGTTTATATCTTTTGTGCAAGTTTGTGGAAATTGCGTAGTGTTAGTCCAATAGGCTTTTCATATGCCATTAGACAGCAAGACCTCTCGACTCATTTTGTCTAGATGATAAGGTGCTAAGTTGACAACCTCATACTGCATGTGTGGAGGTATGCTTTACACTAGGGGAGAGTGCTATAAGCTAATCGCCTTGTTAGTACACTACTACATTAACGTGTATTTTACATTTTCTATGGGACTCATATAGCCTGAGACACTGAGTGACCTCCTTTTCTGTTATAATTTTTAATCTACATAATATGGTTATAACTTATCATTAAAACATAGCAAGGCTTAAATCAGTCTGCATTTATATGCAGAAACAAACCAAGAAAGGATTGTTGCAGCTGGTGGACTCACATCTTTGTTAATGCTTCTTCGAAACTACGAAGACGAAATTGTACGTCGAGTCGCTGCTGGAGCAATTGCCAATCTTGCGATGAATGGTATTACGTGCTTTCACTTCGTGAGAATTTTTAGATTCCCAACCCCTCTGTCCCTGCTATGAGTACGAGTTTTTAGCGACCAAAATGCAATCTATTATCAATAGGTGGGGAGTGGGGACAGAGGGAGTATTATTTTGAATGGTTTTTCTGGTGGAGAGCTGGTATGATCTCTTTGCATCTCATTGTGCAATTTGCAGAAGCAAATCAAGAACTTATCGTCGCTGAAGGTGGAATTAGTCTATTGTCAATAACTGCTGATGATGCTGAAGATCCACAGACCCTCCGCATGGTTGCTGGGGCCATAGCTAATCTATGTGGGAATGGTAATAGTTTTTTTCTCTGCATCTTTGTTATATGCCTCTTTTATTGACACTCGGTACTTTTTGGGCTGTCCTGTTAATTTTTTAAATTGCTAATGAAAGCTAAAATATTTTTAGTATGTGTTTGATAAACTTGATTGGTTTATGCAAAACTTCATTTTTTTTCCTTTGAAAATTTTTAGATCTCTCGTTCAAAAATTCCTTGTTGATAATGCTGCCTTTTATCTGCAGTATATCTGATTGGTTTTGAAATTTTGTTGATAATCCTGTATGCTTATTTGCAACATAAAATATGCCTTATGCAGATAAGTTACAGACCAAGCTGCGTGCTGAGGGTGGTATTAGGGCGTTGCTTGGGATGGTAAGGTGTAGACATCCAGATGTTCTCTCCCAGATTGCAAGGGGGATAGCAAACTTTGCTAAATGTGAATCTCGAAGTGCTACTCAAGGTATGTTGCATAACTTAACACTCTGATGTGCATGTATTAGACTTAGGCCCCGTTCTTTTGGACTTAATTTAGCCGAACTTTTCTGAATTGAACTTATAAGATCTGAATTTTTCCCGAATTGAACGTATCTGAATTGAACTTATAAGATCTGAACATAACTTATAGGACAAAATTTCTGAATTTTTAGGAATCGCCAACACGGTCAACGTTGTGTCTTGAGTCTTGACCAACATAATGGACACGGCACGACACGGCAAATTTTGTTTCCCTGTAACTTTTTTTTATAAAGAAAAATAAAATAAAATAAAACATAAAGTCTTGACCAACATAATGGACTGAATAGTTTTCACAACTTGCGAATGGGAAAGGCAACGAAAAGTTACCTTTGGACTTGTTAACAAAATTTAAAAAATAAAAACCTTGGGAATTGGTAACAAACCGAAATACTCCCTCACTTTTTAGTTTTTGTATATTTTTAGTTTTTGTATATACTCCGTATGACGTCTTTGTTTTTCGAGGTGACCCTTTGGCTTTAATTTCTACAAAAATATAGTAGTAAAAAAATTATAGCATTTAGTTTTTTGTGAGATACTCCGTATATAACATTAAATTACTTGTGAGATAATCTTTTGTACGAGTACACATTTCATGATATTTTTCCTTATATTTTACTCCCTCCGTTTTTTAATCTATGACCTTTTGCTTTTTCAAGGCGTGTCTTTTGACTTTAATATTTACAAAAATACATTTGTTCAAAAATTATAAAAATTATACCATTAAAATCCTTACGAAAAGCTGTTTTATAGTTTTATATGAGTATACATATCACAATATTTATTATTTAATCATATAGTTTGTGAGATATTGAAGAGAGGAGTGCATGTCTCGAAATGTGAGAAAGTCATATATAAAAAAACACTGAAGTGAGAATTACATAAGATAACACAGGGAGTAAAAAATAAAAAAAGACTTGACTAGTCTTCTCCTTTCATCTCCCAGACCTAATGAAAAACAAAGAAATACTCCGTATCTTTTAGCCCTTCAAACATCATTTCCCCTACGAGGCTACAACATTACACCCACTAAGCCACATCTAAACGTTTACCGTTGTACTCTCCATTTCATCTTTGACTGCCACTTTCTTCTCCTTCGTGTTAGCTTCGTGTCCGTCAAGGACGTGACGTGTCAGACACGTGACTTGACCATCGTGTCGTGTCCGCGACACTCCTCCCTGGCGTGTTGGAGAAACTGAACTTATAAGAAATGAACTTATAGGAAAATGAGTATGAATTGAACTAAATTGTTCTGAACTGAATTGAACTTATAGGATCTGAACTCGGAACTTGAACTTTTCTAAACCGAATTTATAGGATCTTAAACTTTTGTAAACCAAACTTATAGGATCTGAACTGAACTTAAAGAGAGTGACTAAGTCCAAAAGAACAGGGCCTTATTGCCATTGCTATAGCTGATTTTGAAAAGTTCATTTTGGTTCCTAAGTTTTTAGCTGAATTTGCTTTGGTGACAAAGTGTAGTATAACCAAAATTTTATCCAAATAGGTGGATTAAACTCATGTAAGCAAAATCACATAACATATCTACGTAGTGTTGATTTTTGCGCTCCATTATGATTGAAAAGTTCTTAAATTTGATTTATATTGTGTAGTATGTCACGAAAGAGAGAAATTGTTCAAATCTAAGTCACCAAAGTCAGAAATTGTTTATCGCTCAGGCCTTTATAAGTGGTTGTGGTAATTTTCCTGATTTGTCAATGTATTGTTGTTGACCTAAAAGAGTCACTACTCATTATTTGCTTTCTCAGCAATACTAGCAGTAAACTAGAAATTCTTAATATGACGATTCTTTGGTACTACACGTTTTGCTGCTTGTTTACATATTACATCATGGACATATTATTGCCAATCTAGGGTCAAAATCTGGAAAATCATTATTAATCGAAGATGGCGCACTTCCTTGGATTGTTCAGAATGCCAACAATGAAGCTTCACCTATTAGACGGCATATTGAGCTTGCCCTTTGTCACTTAGCCCAACACGGTAAGTTGATGTATCTCCTGAAGCAAAAGGAGTAGTATAGCAACTCTAAGTGCAGGATTTAACTTAAAAATTGACAATTGAAATTGTCCTTTTTGTCCTGCAGAAATAAATGTGAAAGAGTTGATTGCCGGAGGGGCACTCTGGGAATTAGTACGCATTTCCCGGGATTGTTCTCGGGACGATATTAAAAGTCTTGCTCGTCGAACCCTTGGTTCAAGTCCCACTTTCCAAGTTGAGCTAAGGCGCTTAAGGATTGAAATATGAATTTTCTTGACGATTCTCCTGTGATGTCACAAATCAGAAGCCTATTAGTGTATAGAAGAATTAAGTTGATGCCCGAAAAGTAGAAATATTCGGGATCAAAAGAGGGAAGTGCTTTTCTGTGGGTTCTTTCTGGTGTTAGAATCACAGATTTGGGGTCAGTTTTTGCTATCCTATCCTCTTGTAGTTTTAGTGTAAATTAGTTTTGGTGATATTATTTTTGTAGTTCCCCAATGTATTAGAGCGGTTGATTTCAGCTTAAAACAAATCTAATTATTATAATGACAAGATTCCATTTTTCCAATTATTTTTGTTTCTAAATTACCTGGGAGTTGAGAGAACTGCAATAAAACAAGTGTTGGCTCTCTTCTGTCTCTGACTCTCTGTGCACACCATTGTTTGTTTCCTTTGATGCCTTTGTTCGCTAATCTTAACAAAATTAGTAAAGCTTGTGAATCACAGATCTTAACAATTGAAAAGTAGTTCTCACTTCTCTACACTTGGATTAACTAGTAAAGAGTTGTTCTATGCTCGTGTTTTTGCCTCTTTTTTTAGAGTTGAAAAACGAAATATTCATCCTTGATGTGCAAAGCATACTCGTTCCAATAAAAAAGTAAAAACTTTTTTTGCTGTTTTATACATAAATTTTGCATGTATACAAATACAATACACAGGGCCCTCTTAATAGTAATACTAAGATAAATGCGATGTCTTAATTATAAGATTCCCAGTGCAAAAAAAAAGGGGCCATTTTAGCAATGCCGTTAATTATTAGTTCTAAAATATTCGAGAACAATTTAAGAATTTCCCCTTTTCTTGGCCATTTTTCTCAAGCAAATATACAATACTATGTATATACATGTAAGACGGGATAATTGAACGTAGAATGTTCATACGACTCAAAAACATTACTTAGAAAAAAAATAAAGAAATTAAGAAATGGACCTCCATCAAAAGCTCAGTGAGCCTTCACTCTCCAATACATCAAATAAAAATACTATTCTAGCACTGAGGGATAATAATAAAATCACTGGGTGATAGACAATCTGGTTACCATGAGTCCATGACCAAGGCGGTCAGGCTAACATCATAAGCCTAAATTCTTCAAAATTAACAAAACCATCTCCATCCTTATCAACCCCTTTAATCATAAGATTACATTCCTTAATATCACAATTAACAAACCCAAGCCCCTTTAATACATTCTTCAACTCCTCTGCTGATATTAAACCATTCTTATCAGTGTCAAATACAAGAAATGCATCCATTATCTCATTTTCAAGAACATCATGTTCATGATGATGATGATCATGCTTATAATCATCAACACACCCATCATCATCATCATCATCATCATCATCATCATCACTCATCATCACAACATCCATATATTCATGCAAATCAACATATCCATCTCCATTAGAATCCATGTATCTTAGCATACCATCAGCTTCATCATAAACTTTAGACTTATCATGCCCAAGACACAATAAAAAGTCACTTAGTTCATGTTTAGATATCTTACCATCACCATTTGCATCAATGAATTTAAAAACCAATTCTAGTTGATTGCTCAACTCCATGCTTCCAAATGATGATTTTAACCCTTTAAACCCTGTAAATTCTCTTTTGTTTTTGCTTTTGCTTTTCTTGCATTTTTTGACAGCTTTTTTCATGATATTTAGTTGAATAACAAGAGCTTTAGCTAAACTGGGAAGGGAAGTTAAGCAATTTTGTAGAGATTTTATCATCTTTTTGTTAAATGGGAGATATTGGTAGTGTGTAAAGAAGTGGAGGTTTTAGAGAAAAAGTTGGGGATTTAAGGGTTTATATTATTAATCATTTACTATCATTTATATGGTTATTAAGTGGAAGAAAAGATGGGATTAATGATGAGATGGTTGATAAGAGTTGGATATACAAGTTAGAATTCCATGTGCTATGCCTTTGACTGTATTATTAAACCTGTAATAGACCATCTCAAAGGCATGGCCATGGCCTACCACTAATAAAAACAAACTAGCCAAATCCCACAACCTAATCTAGTACGTAGTTTACTTTGGATTATATTCTCGAATTACTCATTATTGCCATTTGCCAATCATAAAACTATAAATGATTTATCTAGTAGTTTTATATGTTGTCTCTTAAGGTCTTTATTATTGAAGAAATTATTGAGATATTATAAAGGGGTAATGCGCACGGTACCCTCGAAGTTTCACACTTTTCTCATGGTACCCAAATTTTTAACTTTGTGCACAAAATACCCTCAAAGTTCCAATTTCTGCCCACCATGCCCAATAACTTAACTTCTCCTAAATATTGCTAACATTTTACTAATTAGATGGTGAATAATTTGGAGGGAGAATTCATTACAAGTATTTAACAGATGTCATACAAGTTTGTTTTGATATCAACAATAACTCCACTTGTCCATTAAATTTACAAAAAATACTGATATTCAGATAATAATAGCATTCATATATGTTATGCCAAAATACATGGAGCATCTAATTCTTCATTATCTCCCCAAAAGATATTAAATATATACATCCAAAATCATCCCATTTTCATTACTCGGCTACATCATTTTCTCCCTTCTTCTGGTTAGCACATGCAGTAGAAGTTTATTTTTGTTTTGCTGTTATACACCTTGACATAACCTTGCATTGTGGCCAAGAGTCTTGCAAATGGAACATGAGATGGTAGTAGATCTTGTAATACCTGAGATTCTAGGGCACCGTTGGCGGGCCTAGACTTGGAATGAGGACCTTAGTAAGGTCACTCGGGACACTGTAGAGACCGTGGATTCGACCGAGTTAGTATAACTCGGCCGAGTAAGAT
>JAOWBH010151704.1:0-12105 GCA_028566215.1 Silene coronaria | reverse complement strand
AGTTAGTTTCACATAAGTTTTTAACATCTAATAAGTCCCCAAGTCCTTATAAGTACCATTGGATGAGTTGATCCAATGGTTGAGATAAAGAGAGGTGGAGTTTTGATATGGAAAATAAATAAGGAAAAAGCCTGAAAATAGGAGAGAGGGCATGCAAGCCGTCCTTTTCTCTGACTAAAACACAGTCCCTACCTCCTACATTACAACATGCTGGGCAAAAATATAGTTCCTCTCTCCAATTTCTCTCAATTCAATTTTTTCTCCATTAGCAGCTCCCAAAAAACCCAAAAAATTCACCCAAAAACCCCCAATAATTCATTAAAAAGAAATAGATTTGTTTACATCTGTAGAAAACCAAACCCAACAAATCCATCAGGAAAAATCTCTCTGATAATTACATTTTTCATCACTACGGATGGACAATATGCAGATTGTTGTAGCCGTCCATGGTAAGTTACTGATTGTCTTGTTTGTTTAATTCATAAATGTCAAGATTGTGGATTTTATTCTGATAAGTCATCAACATGATAAGTTTCTTATAATGGTAATTTCTTAAGACTGTTTAATATGTAGTTGCTTTTTTTTACACATCAATACAGGCATTGTACTACACGTCGTTCATCGTATTTTTTTGCATTCATAAAATTTTTGAGTTAATTTTTGAGTTAATTTTGCGCACGTGCAACTTTAATACAGAATTATATTAATTTGCATGGTAGAGTTTGACTTGTTACTTGATGAAGTTATGCAAAATCTGATAAAATTACACTATGATTGCGTTAAAGTCACACTAATCGTTCAAAAAAATTATATGGCTGATAAAACTGATAGCTAGCACATATCTTGCTTGAAGATGCATATATCTTGCTTGCATTTGCACATAATTCTACTGAAGTTACACATAACCTTCTTGAAGTTGCACATAATTTCACTGAAATTGCACGTAACCTTCTTGAAGTTGCACATAATTCCACTTAAGTTTCACATAATTCTACTGAAGTTACACATATCCTACTTGGAGTTGCACATATAATTGTATTAAATTGCGCACCTATGTAATTTAATTGCCTGGAACCTGCAAAAAAGAAGTTATGCAAAATCTAATAAAAGTTACACTATAATTGCATTAAAGTTACATATTGTTGGACCATATAGTCATATGCCTTTATGTTTTGATAATGACAAGTGTGCTTAATGTTATACTCGTTGCTCGTAATCGTTTGATTCGTCATGCTAGATTATGCATGGTTGCATATTGGCAAGAAAAGTTATAGTTGGTTTAGCTCATAACTTTGAAGATTTGTGGAGTAAAGTTATGTATGGTCCAGTTATGATTTCAAAGATCATTTGAGCAAAGTACCAAGAACAAGTCTTACGAAATTGAAGAGACTTTCATGGTCAAGTTGAAGAAGCAGCAAGACATCTCATATCAAGTTTTAAAGATTGATCAAGCTTGAAGTTACATATTTTCAAGAGGTGATCTAAGTAAGCTCAAGATGAAGAGCTTGAAGCCAAGATGAAGAGATGAACCACATACTGAAGATCTCCAGGAAGATTTGATAGTATAGGTCATCGTTCAATAATGTGGTTTTAAGAAGTAATTTTGGCAAAGTAAAGTTATAGCTGTTTTACCATAACTTTACTTACCAAGCTTATAGTTATAATTGTTTCACCTATAACTTTGGGCTGCAATATGGAAAACACGATTTAGGTTTTTAAAATCAATTTTTAGTGTCTTAAGTT
The DNA here is from genome assembly GCA_028566215.1 of Silene coronaria. Taxonomy (NCBI): domain Eukaryota; kingdom Viridiplantae; phylum Streptophyta; class Magnoliopsida; order Caryophyllales; family Caryophyllaceae; genus Silene; species Silene coronaria. The sequence continues at coordinate 10,362 of JAOWBH010151704.1, read as the reverse complement.
TTAAAATCTTTCAAATGAAAAGTGTTTATAGTAGAATGAGGTTTAATCCCAATTAGATCGAATGAGTTTATGATTATAATTAGTGAAATAACTTATGAGTAGTTATACTATCTAGGGTTTTCTAGGTTATTCATTTCTAAACCCTAAACTATTATTTGCAACCTAATATTCGAACTAGGTTTTTTGTTGAAATGGGTGATGGGCATATGAGCCGTTGCTCATCCACACGAAATCCTTTGTGCAAGATTAAGATTGAATTAATATTAGATAATATTTGATTAGAGATTATTTATCTCCTTATATTATTTAATTTATTCTTTCCTATCTTCTAAGATATTATTGTTGCAAAAATAGAAGGACATAGTTTTTTTCTTGCTTGAGACTCCACGGCTCACTCTCGGGTTTCAAATGAAACCTAGATCTCCTTCTCTTGTATAAATAAAAAGGTTACCGTTCGGTTAAATTATTTTTTCATATTTTTGATATTAAAATTCCTTGCAAACAAAAATCGAGTAAATCCTTATCAATCAAATTGATTAAGTTTTTGTTGTGCATTTGAAAATCATTTTGAAAAATCGTGCTCTATATTGCAATTACTTTTGAAATAACGTTAGAGGATAATAGTGCATAATATTGTTTCTTACTCGTTCAATTCTGTGAACATTAGAAGAACAATCAAGTGCTTTCTTATTCATTTAAGATAGTCGAGTATTAGCATACTCAAGTGAGTTACAGCTAGTACTGTACTCTTGAAAATTCACACTAGTCGGTAACAAATTATCCGCGGCTAGCTCAACTAACCCCTCAACACATAAAAACTACAAAACACACACTAACCAAGCTAATGTGGTTGCATACAAATACATCACACTATTTACCCAAGTATACTTATTATAGCTTCATGTTAGTAACAACGTTTTATTCTTAGTACTGAAAGAAAAAATATTTACATCCTCTCATGTACGGTTCATGCAAATGTACATCATCCAAACTAATAGTCTAGACTCTTTTTTTATAAATAGAAATGTATTTCAAATAACATAAAGGTAGCACACATGTGTAAAGAATTCAAAACAAAAGTTACAACTTTTAATAGAAGCTTGTCATCAAGACACACATTTATAGGTACCACCAAACATGCTACAACTTCTAAAAATCACCATTAAATAATCACTTAACCAACTCCTGTGTTATTTATGTTCTTAAAAAATGTAGAAAGTAATTGAAGTATGAGAGTTGGAATTAGGTCGAAAGTTCAAATAACAAATTTACTATGATTTTTACAATTCTATTGGTCAATTCATAAACCGAACAACATCTCATCATAATTCAAGGTCAACTATCAAAAATCATAATTAAATAACCACACAACTAACTTTCATGAAATATATCAATTTAGAAACATCCACGAGTTAACTAAGCAATAGAGTTAGAATTAAGGAAAAATAGTAAGTACATATTTAATGGTTGATTTTACAAGATTGTGGGTCAAAACTGTTACTAAGCAGTAGTAATCTGACCACTGCTCACCAAAATATTTATTACTCTTAAACCGTAAATCGTTTAAACATGAAACTAACGGCATTTGAAGGATAACACACAAGGCTATCACATAAAATCCTTTCATATATGTTAAGTAGATTAAAATGGCATCCAATACAAACCAGGGTAAAAAATCGAGAATTCAGTCAAGCAAAAAATCTTCACAATTTTTCACTCACTCCTAACAAAATCACATGCTCCTTCATATTACATACTCACACATCAAATACACTTAGGGTATCAAATTTCCAATACAATTTTCCTCAAATAACACGGGAGTCAAATTCTTATCTCCCTTTTCTTTCATTACAAATTCACTTTATTCGTTTGACTCTCTCAACTTATTAGCCATTGATCCTTATACTAACACCATTATTTTAGAGACATTTTAATCCACGGTATACATCTTGTGACAACAGCTTAGTAAAGCATATTATTCACATTATAACGTAAGGACAGATACTTATGATTCAACAAAAACGACCTCGTGTTACTCATTACCCCAAATATTGTTAACGACGTAAACTACACATCTTTACCCTCAAAATATTTTTTTTGATAGACTATTTTGCCAATGTTATAATTAGCACCCAATGTAACTCGTAGTTACTGAAATAAGATAATAGTTATTAAAACATGGTAACCAATTAGAATGCCAGCACACAATCGGGCGAGTCCTAACAATAAGATGTAAAAGACAACTAAGAAGAAATTTAAGACTCACAGAATTATCAATGACTTAACATACAGATAAGAAAATTTACTAGTTCGAGTATACTTAATCAATAACCCCGCTTATACTAATGTTTTAAATTATGTATCATATCATATTCGTCATGTCTCGTCACTGAACAAATACAATTTATAATCACTAGACATATAATGCTAATTCCAAATTCAGGCAATTTACATGTAACCCCATATCTTTGCTTTAAACTAATTTATATTATCGTAATATAATTAACACAATTCACATTTTACCTTGTTATTACCCAAGTAATCAAATTTCACACAAGAACAGTTGTACTCACATAACTTATAACTTTTGATAACTATGCTTGCAACAATTGTATGCAAATAAATCGTATATGTATTAAATATTAAACAGTACACGTCACACACATTCAATTATTACTCTAGCTAAAATTTCTACTACCATTACCTATCTTCATACCTTATCACCCCAGGTAAATTATAAACATATCACAACTATGTTACTTATCAGTGGTAATTCAACATAAATTTAAAGTATACCTGTAATCATTAAATCACATATTGGCTTAAGGCAACACGTTCCGCATATCACCAGACATGAAAATTCTAATTCATATAATATGCTCATCCACACATCCAGAACAACCAATTAACTATATTTATATATCCTTACATATTCAATTGATAACTAAATTCACAAGATAGCCAACATGATAATCCAACCACAAAAAATTTCACACCACAATTAACCATATCACACGGCCCTAGGCCAAATGTACTGCCACCACAACCTACCTACCTCAATCCACACCTTACGACAAGATTAGAAACTCTTATCTTAAAACAATTATTGATCCATAACAAATATATAACCTCCTTTCTATCTACCTCACTCTCTTTATAATTCTCGGGGTGTCCGGTTCAAAACTGAGAGGGTCAAGGTACGATTTAGGCACGCTTTCCTAACCGTACTAAGCGGGGCTTCTAACAGTTCCTATCCGGGGTTCATTTTATTTAGGCTCATTCTAAATTCATTACTGTTTATTGGTTAAGGCCTAAGGAACGTTCGCTCTAATACCACTTTGTAGCACCTCCATTTATCCAGGAGACTTTAGCAAGACATTCCTAGATAAATAGAGTTGTTACCATCTCGGAGTTCCGAGGCAGTGAATAAAAAAGATAAACAAACAAAATTACTTTAAATAAATTGTAATAATTAATAATCTTATTAAACATAACAATCTGAATAACTAAATTATAAATTAAATACAACTCGCAGCGGAATAAAATAAACTAAGTGATACTAGACTCTTAAGTTAGGTCTATGCCTCACGCCCAATTGCTCCAGCCCAGCTAAGCAAGAACCTGCTATTTAATTTGTTCCCCAATTAACTCGAAATATTAATTGAATCGACACAGGACGCCATTAATTAAAGCAGGCATCAATTTTATTTTTGACAAAGACAAACACACGTTAACCAAAAGGTCAAGTAGAATAACCAACAACAATGATAACAACAATATGATGAATGAATGAATGCAAATGATAATTATCTCATCAACCCAAAACTCCCATTCATCCCGCCAATCCCTGGCCCGGGTATATGCATATCAACTTGAAGTTGAGGACAGCACCCAGAGACATGTCCTGTAGAACAACTCAGGGCAACAATAAGAAGCACCTCAACCCGAAGTTGAGGACCACAGTGAATTATGCCAATGTATGTGATATAATGTCAACAACTCATATCCAAACAATCATACATTCCGATCGTCGATTCCAACAACTCCACCAAAGCCAATATCGCATACATATATCACAATTACTTACATTCACAATTCGATAATCAACAATGCAATAAGGTTGAGTAGTTATCGTCCTACCTTTTAGCAATTCTAATTAAATAGCTAAGCAATCCAATTAATAAAGCCCCTCAACAAATCCGTCACCGATAGGTTAGAAAACGATCAACACAAGCTCCTAAAATTCTTCTTCTTCGAAAGCACAATCTACATCATCATGTCAACAACGATAGACTCGTATTAAGACGAGCTCTTACAATAATCTAATACTTCCTAAGCCATGAGTATACTCTAGTGCAAATCCTAACATGTATCAATCATGTCCTTGCTAAGTTAATCACGTGCTAATTAAAATACTATCTTAAATATTAATAATCTAGCTTTACCGAGTTTCAAAACAGCGCAGTCTCACCGTAAAATCCATAATTAATTCTAGAAAAATTCAATCGATGCAAGACCAACTAGGTTAGAACCCTAACTCTCTTATCAACAAATATATTAGACAACTATTGTCAATAACGGAATTATCAGGGGCTTACAAGCAGATTACGAAAGACTGATTAATTACGTCGCATAAGAAGTATCGACCTCTAAATTCTGTTTAACCCTAACATCATATAGATTTGCAAATTTATTGTATGCAAAAGACCCAACTTAATTTCAATTTATAAATTAGGTTTACGAATTAATTTTTAGACTACTAGTGCATTCGCGGATTCCGATTCGACATGTTCATAACGAATTTATTCTGAAAAATATGCAAGGCCAATTGCTACGAAATTTAGTAGGCATCAACTAGGCTTGAAAATAACCTAAGTCTCTTCCTTACATTTTTAAAGAAAATGGCGTTAAGACGGTCAGATAATTCGTATAAGACAACTTACAAATTTACAAGATTGTTGTAAATTTATTCTTTAATCAAAACGTCATAAATCTAACTATTGATTATTATAAATAATCTAAATAAGATTATGTGATGAATCTAAAGACTAAAACATGTTTAATACGGATTAAAATACATATGAGATGGTTTATGAATTTACCTTTTAGATCGCAAGGCTAGTATGAAAGACAGATCTAATTTCTATTTTAATCTCTCTCTCTCTCTAACTTTAGATGTGATGATGTAAAAGTGATTATGAATAGGTCTATATTATATTTGTAGTAGTAAAGGTAGTCTGAGGAAGTTTCTAAGAGATTGCAATTAATATTACATATTATTTATTATTATTATATTGTATCCTACCTACACTAGAAATACGTCCCCCGTACTACACCATAGCCCACACGCCTAAATCAAGCCAGTCAGTTCCAATTTCTTTTATTCATTCGGTCTTACAATATAATTCCGTAAAATATAATTTAATAAATATAAATAAATATAATTAATATAAAATACATTTTCTCATTTATTACCGTTGACTAACCTTTGACCAAGTCCTAAAATACATGGTATTACAGTCTCCTCTTTGGAGAAGAAAAGACGCCAATTGTACCGAACGAAGACTTGGTGAATGTGATCCTGAAAAGTGACCGGTTCGACCCATCTACCCTTCATCACTGATGTAAATCCTCAGCGGACTACACCTGGATGGCGGAAAATGATTAAACGGACCCACAACAAGGCATGTTATTCAAGATGACTATTGGAGAAGGAGAGATATTCAAGCCAAATGAAGATTCTGAGTCTAAGTCTGAGTCTGACATAAATCTTAAGTCTATGTCTAAGGTGTCAGGTGTCGAAGATACCCCTTCCCCAGTCTTTCCTTTTCAAGTACTTTCTCCTAGTTCTGGTATTTCGGGGCCTATCTCGAACACCGCACCTATCCCGTCAGTAACCCATGATCAGTTGGCTTAAATATTGTCACATTTCACATAGATTGATAATAATATGAACCAGTTTGCTTACAACTTGATTTATTTACATTGCAATTTAATTTTTGATAATAATTGTTTTAGTAAGGACATTGAGAATGAGGTCGAAGACGATCACGAAGAAGAAAGTGAAGGAGAGGTGGAACCACCATCACAATTACTTAGAGGGTTGGAGAAATATGATCAAAGAAACTCGGTAATCAAAGATACCAAAACCATGAATATGGGAACCACCTTAAAACCTCAAGATCTTAAAATAGGTACAACTTTAGATCCCGGAGAGAAACAGGGGTTCATCGGCTTGCTAAATAAGTTCAAAGATGTACTTGCATGGTCTTACAGAGACAGTAAAGTCTGAGTGTGCGTTGATTTCCGCGACTTGAACAAGGCGAGTCCGAAGGACGACTTTACATTACCTCACATCGATATCTTGGTTGACAACACCGCTAATCATGCTTTGTTATCTTTTATGGATGGTTATGCCGGTTACAATCAGAGAAAGATGGCCGAGGAAGATATGCACAAGACAGCTTTTATAACACAGTGAGGAACCGACTACTATACAGTGATGTCATTCGGTTTGATAAATGCCAGAGTAATATACCAGAGAACAACAACGACGTTGCTACACGATTTGATGCACAAGGAAGTCGATGTTTATGATGATGATATGATTGTGAAGTCAAAGAAACGTAATTGGCATTTTGGTCCATTACACAAGTTTTTCGAAAGACTGCAAAAGTACACCATGAGACTGAATCCATAGAAGTGCGCATTTGGGGTTACCTCTAGCAAGTTTTTGAGTCACATTGTTAGCCACCGTGACATCGAAGTAGATCTATCAAAGATTAAAGCCGTTATGGAAATGCCCCATCCCAAAACCGAGAAAGAAATCCGAGGTTTTCTGGGATGAGTACAGTATATAAGCCGGTTCGTAGCGATGCTAACCATGATATGTGAACTGGTCTTTAAGAAACTAAAAGTTGGAGAACATGTTATGTGGGATGATCAGTGTCAAGCTGCATTTGATAAGATCAAGGAGGTTTTGTATTCTCCACCAGTATTAAGTCCACCAGTAGTCGGGTTGCCACAGTCGATGTATTTAACGGTTACATATACAACAATGGGGGCAATGCTGGCCCAAACTATTGATAAAGAAGAAAGAGCGATTTACTACATTAGTAAAAAGTTCTTAGAATATGAAGTGAAGTATACGCCTTTGGAAACGATATGTCTAGCCTTGGTATGGGCCATAAAGAAACTAAGACATTATATGCTTAGCTATAGTGTAAGTGTCTATTCCAGAATGGATCCAATCAAGCACTTGTTCAAAAAACCAGTGTTAAATGACAGAATGTCAAGATAGACTCTCATGTTATCAGAGTTTGATCTCAAGTATGTGCCGCTGAAAGTGATAAAAGGAAGAGTTGTTGCTGACTTCCTCGCTGATAATCCGGTAAAAGAGGCCAAAATTGTTGATACGTGGTCATTCCCGGATAAAAATGTCATTCACATCGAAGATGAAATAAGGGATCTATACTTTGATGGTGCTTCAAATTGCATGAAATACGGAATAGGTTTCCTTCTTATTTCATCAAAAGGTGAACATGAACCTATTTAAGTCAAGTTGGACTTTATCGTCACCAACAATATGGTATAATACGAAGCATGTCTACTTGGTTAGGCATTAAAAAATTGACAGTGCACGGTGGCTCATCTCTGGTTATTAACCTAGTGACTTGGTCATGGAAGATCAAAAGTAATAGTCTGGCACCCTACCAGGCTAAAGTAGAGGAATTAGAAAAATTCTTCAATGAAATACGATATGTTCACCTTCCTTTGCCGACGCATTGTTAAACTCGCATCGTCTATCAACATCCCAGATCATATAGACAATATGCCCTTGTATGTCGAACGAAGATCATCACCAGCCTATGTTAATGCAATCGATAATGCAGAGGAAAACAAAATTGAACCTTGGTATGCATCTATTGTGAAATTGAAAGAAACAGGAAAATATCCTCCAAACTCCAATATACGTGGGCAACGTGCACTTATGATGTTGGCGACCCACTTTGTTAAGACTAATGATGGGCAATTGTATAAGAAGACAATGCAAGGTGTTCTCTTGCGATGCATTGATAAACCGATAGTAGAGAGAGTGATGGAAGAAGTCCACGAAGGCGAGTGTGTACCACACATGAATGCATACATGTTAGTCCGCAATATCATGAGATTAAGCTTCTATTGGATCACCTTGGAAATAGATTGCCTCAAATATGTCAGACATTGTCATAACTGCCAAATCTTTGCGAATGTGCAACATGTACCACCCTGCCATGACGTCACCCTGTCACTTCTCAACATGGGAAATTGACATCATTAGAAAAGTTAACCCGTCTAGAACAGGCGGTGTTATTTCATTCTAGTTGCAATCAACTACTTTATAAAGTGTGTAGAAGTCAAGTCTTTTAAGGTGTTAACGGCAAACCAGATAGCAAAATTCATTCAGAATGACATAATCTGCAGATATGGGGTGCCACACGAAATGATCAGCGATCATGGGACACATGTTCAGGCTGAAACAACCGCAATACTTAAAAAATAGAAGATAAAGTGTCACAAGTCGTCACCTTACCGGGCATAGACAAATGGGGCGGTGGAAGATGCTAACAAAACGGTTACGGTCATTCGAAAGAAGATAATCGAAAATTATCATGAATGGTCTGACAAAATACCCTTTGCATTATGGGTATATAGAACATCAATTCAAACTGCAACTGGTGCAACTCCGTATTATTTGACATACGGCACGGAAGCAGTTCATCCTATTGAGCTAGAAATACCATCCTTGAGAATCCTACTTGAGAGCCAAGTACCAGAAGCTAACTGGGTTCAAGTTAGGTATGATTCGCTAGTGATTCTTGATGAGCGTCGTTTGAACGCATTGTACCAGGTCCAACTTTATCAGAAAAGGATAGAGAGAGCATTCAATAAGAAGGTGAAACCTCGTGGAATAAAGGAAGGAGATTTTGTATTGAAATATGCTCGCGCATTATTGCTTGTTGACCCGAGGGGTAAGTTCAAGCCAAATTGGGCGGGCCCTTGTTTGTTAAAGAAGATATTGATAGTAGGTGCTGTTAGATTAACAGATTTGGATGGGAATGACTTCTAGAATCCGACAAATTTGGACCAGTTGAAGAAGTACTACCCTTAAACCTCATTCTCGAATGTTATGAAATAATTTCATAACATTTAAATTGCGATGTATTTAGAATAAGTTTTAAGCCGTGGACATTTGCTGACACTGCATGAAATGCTTTTATGATGTAACGTGAGAATTTCGAACTCGATTTGCTTCTGTGAAAGCAGATACGTAGGCAACTCTTTTAAAGAGTACAACTGAACTAATGTAAAACAAAAATGAAATGTTTGAATGCAGAAACTAGGGATTTTAATAAATAATAACTTTTTATTTATTCTAAAAAATTCGGGCGAAGCCCATTACAAACAAACAACGCGAAAGAAAGGCAAATGAAAAACGATAAGTAGTAATAAACAAATAATAAGGCTACAGCTACTGCCTATCCCTAGCCAAGTCACGAGACTCACCACGCCGAGATGAAGTCTCACCCGTCGTCACTTGGGCCCGTTTCTTTGGAGGAGGCACACATTATTTAAGCGGGCCTAACCTGTCTTTCACACTAAGTTGTGGACCAAGTCTTTCTGCAAGTGTTGGTCCACTTTCAGTCCTTGAACCCAGCCTCTTCCACACACTTGAAACCAGTGCGTCAGAGGTTGTGTCAGTCTTTGTCTCAGGCTCAGATGACATTGGAGTCCCATTAGTGAAGAATTCTCGATTCTTCTCACCCTTTCCACGGTATTTGTACTCGATTGCCTCCTCTTTCCGAAGTCTCCTTCTAGCCTCGAAGGAAGTCTCAGTGGTCTATTTTAGATAAGAAGATGATACCCAGAATGGAGGAAATGGCCCGACAACATGCGAAGTAGTCATGTAATCCCATGATCTCATCCACGCTCCACACATAGAAGGAGTGGTCTTGTCTGATATGCCACGAATGGGCTCAATGGCCGCAATTGGCGAAGTACTCGTTCGGGATAGATGTGAATAGAATGCTCTAAATCCAATAAAGTAAGGTGTCTTGTCCTATCATCATCGGGTAAACCAGTTAATGAAGTCAGGCGAAGCAAGGGTAACTCCCAACGAACATGCAACCCTGCGTTAGCAGAGATTTTTTGTCTCCAAAAACGTTTATTCATCCATGAAGTAAAAGGGCAGTGGCGAGAAGTGAATCTTCTCGGGTGATACGCTTCTGGAATTTCTGGAGCAACAAACAAATCGAGCCTTTCGCATAGCCAAACCTATGATAAGGAACCAGAACTGTGTCAGATGCAAGAAAATGCAAAAGC
>JAOWBH010151682.1:0-12554 GCA_028566215.1 Silene coronaria | reverse complement strand
CAACAAGATTTCCAATATTTGGTCGTGGATTGAATGGTAATGATGCGAAACAATTACTCTCATGGAGTTAATGTATTATCTTAGGAGGAAGGGACTTAATAGGTAACTATTACCTCCCTTCCTAATTGCCACCATCCATCACTTCTCTCTATTATCTTCTCGTGTTAAGCTCTATAACTCATGCAACAATTACCCATCATAAGCAATCCCTCATTGATGGTTACTTAAATAATTATTCATGCTATCCGACCTAAACAATTTCAGGAACAAGGCTATGTTCTTTTAATCATGGAGGCAGAGGATTCACGGTTCTTCAGCTTTACAGTATAGTTTGACAAATCAAATAACTATATTAACTACTCGGGTTATCATTTATAAATAATTGAAGAAATGGCCCGATGCTACTTTCAACAAGGCCTCTCAGAAAATTGTTTATTTATTAGCTATCACAATGGTAGGTTACATATAAGCGTACGTCCCAGGGATAGAAGACTTTTTTGGAAATGATATGGTAGAGGTGTTAATTATGTCGGTATCACGTCAGCGTAGTTCTTTAACTACTGGAAAAAAATGGAAATAGAAATGATGAGCATAGATGTGAATTAAGGAAAAGGAGGAAATACCAAGGCGTTTCCTTTCGCCATCAGCATACTTGACTTTTAAGGAGGTGATTGCCTAAATAAAAGTAGAGAAGAGATAGATGAGATGTAGAATGTTAAGAACCAGAAAGTTGAGACGAGATGGTAGGTAGGTGTATAATGCATACATACCCCAGGGAAGGTAAAGTGATTATGCAAAGCATGAATAGCCTCCTCGGCCTCGTCTACAGAAGAATACTTGACGAAACAAAATTCTGTTGCAGAACAAGAGAGATAGAAATGAGGAAGACGGTGATGGTAATTAGTAGAGTAAAATGCAATGCAATAAGTATACCTTGCTGTAGACCAGTCTTTCTATCAGTGAGAAGAACAACCTCAAGGACGTTTCCAAACTCTTGAAACAAATGATAAACCTAACAAACAACCAGAGGACAGTGACTATTAACAACGGAATGTTATAAAAGTGTCGGGGAACGGGGCCGGCATAAAAGGAAAGGAGAGGGTAGGGTTCGGACCTCATCTTGGCAAAGGTGTCGGGGGACGGGACCGACATAAAGTTTAGCAAAAGGTTCGTTAATATCAGGCGGCACCCTATCTATTAAACACAACAATGAATGAATCAACAAGATGTAAAGGCTACAAAGTAGATTAGATTAGAAAAGAATGGAGAATGATTACCGAACTTCCTCTTCCGGAGAAATGGAGGTGGTGGAGGTAGAGGTAGAGGTGAGGGAAACTGAAACTGATCAGGTGGTTGGCCCCACTCGAAGTCCGTTGGTGGCGGCGGTACTGGTGGTGGGTCCCACGGGTTGTACATCCTCCTCCTCTATTCTATTTCCACGCTTCGCTCTCTCACTTTACTCAATCTTTCTCTTTCTTTATATATCAATGCCAACCGGTAGCTTCTTCGATCTTAAACAATCCATTTCCAAATTCGTACTATATATACTCCATCCAAATCTCACCCACAATTACTCCATCCAAACGGATTTTGATTGGGTCTACAAGGCATGACAAACGGTTTATCGTGTCGAGTTCGGTTCAGGTCATTTCGGGCTGAAGAATTCAGGTTCGAGTTATTTTCGGGTCAACTAGTATCAAATTATTTGTGGGTAATAATCGGTTTGGAAAAATAAAAAATTGGTTCGGGTTATATCGGATCGGGTCAATTCGGATTCAAGTCATGTTAGGGTCTTAAATTCGGGTGTTGGGTCGGGTTAGTCGAGCCAAATCAAATTTGCCAGATAAAGGTCTATCTAACTGGGTATCCATGACTACCGTCAGTATTTCGCTTTAATAACGATAAATCATAGATTACAACATTGTTTACGATTAGAGGAAATACATTCAACCAAAACGATCTACAAACAACAACTCTAGGAGTGACTAATATCAGTATTTGTTTTTTTGGTTATACTCAATCATATACATGATTTACCCAGTCATAACGTAATTTACTAATTTTTCTTTTTCAACCCTTGTTTTTTTATTTTGTTTTTATCCTAATTATTATCCACCTTCCCCACCACCTTCACCTGCCCCACTCGCTAGCCAGACCCACCCTTTTAAACCCACTGATCCCACCCTGCTAAGATAAACATTAACAAAAGAAATTCATCCCACTTACATCTAGCTAGTGCTCGTTGTCGACCACCCTCCTTGACCAATAGTACCCCGTGCCACCACCCTGCACAAGCGCCTCATACAAACTCCCACTTGCCACTGTCGTTGGCCAACTCATCAAATTCTGTCAAGGTCGATGCAACCACCATCTCATACCCGACAACCTACTCCAATTACCTGAGATCCTGGTCCTTGCACGCCGACAAAACGACCTTCCCACTAGGCCTTCACCACCGCCACCACCACCACCCTCCTGCGCTTCAACTCTTTCCCCATAAACCCTAATTTCACAAATTCTATTCTAATATTTATCTAACCCTAATTTAATCATTATATGTTTATTTACAGTTTGGTCCAATCAATATTTGATATGAGAATTCAGATTACAATCGAGTAATTCGATGGAAATTTGATTAATTTTAAGAGAGAAAAAAAAAAGAATTTGTCGGTGGTTATTCAATAAGAAGCGCAAGCGATGGATAAATTATGGCAAAGAATACATGAAAAAGTAAAACTTGTTCATGAAAAAGTAATGACGTTTTTTTATTAAACGTCTTTTTGCTGCCGAATCGCATTCTTTATGAGGGATTAGCAAAATCGAATATCCGATATACTTCCTCCGATTCAGACAAATGATAACATTGACATTTTCACACGAGACACGTTTTGCAATGTGAATATTTATTGTTACACATTATTAAAAATTATAAAAATTTGATATTCTTATACTCCCTCATATTCTCAATAACCCTCCTTATTTCTTTTTTCGTCTATTCACAATACCTTCCCTATTTAAAGTTTTATACTTATTTTAATCACTTCTCCCCACAACAACACCCACAATACCTTCCCTCTCTCCAATCACTTCACCCACAACAATACTTTATACTTATTTTAATCAATTTCTTAATCTTTGTGGCAATGAGGAAGGGAGAGTGTTATTGAGAATAGGAGGGAGTAACATTTATGACGATAAATTAAATAAGATCTCACATGACTATATTTTGTCTTATAGATTAAGAATAATATCGAAGATTTTCTACGACCATAAAAAGTGTCAAAAAGTCAATGTTATCATTGGTTTGGATCGGGGAGTAGTTGATTAGAATCCACGACACGTTTGCCTAAAATCATGTTACTGTGTTCACACCTGTCGTCGCCGCACAAAGCATAGCTATCATGACACGTTTCATAGCACCCCCAATTATCCAAAAATTAACACCAAATTTATAAAATCTTAAAAATACTTGTCCGTTTATGTTTGGTTGTTGACTGGTTACTGTCAACCTGTTATCCAAATTCAATAACTAAACACTGAAGAAAAAACAACAAAAATATTTTCAAATTTTATTTTATTTTATTTGTCCTCTTCTACTCTTTTCTACAGTCTATAGTGAGGTGATTAATTAGTTCTGGGATTTTAATTAAATTTGCAATAACGGAGAGACAATAATTTACAACCTAAATTTAGCAGTTGATACTTATCCAAATCTCCATTAATTTCATCCTTATTTTTCGGAATTTGATATCAAAAAACAAACTTTAGTTTTACCCTTTTCCCTCTTTTCTTTTACCTCTCATCTACGATTTGCCTCCCTGCTTTGTACCAGGTTTCTTGGATTTCTTTTCCATTTTTCTACTTTTTATTCTAATTTTTCATCTGGGTTTTGTTTTCATGCTATATGATGATATGATGCTGTTATTATGCTATCAAATCATGTCTTATGTAACAATGAATTTAGGTATATGTGCATTGTGGCTTTGAATTTTGATGTTGCATTCTGTTCGACTCGTATCTCAATCAATTGTTTAACTTTTTATTCGTATTCAGTGCACCGTATTTAATTAAAGATAAACAAATGATTTGGACGGAGGGAGTTTCATTTTTTTCCGTTTATTTGTTGAAAGTTCAATTCTTTTGGGTTTTTGTCAATGAAAATTGTGTTTTTCATGATGGTTTGGATTGTGGTGCAGATTGGTGGGTGACAGCAAGTGCAGGGATTTCCCCTATTTTATGGACTAAACTTTGAGGTTGCTTCTGGTTTTATTTGGGGATTATATCAGCTGTTGCCAAAACAGTTACGAGTTAAACACAATCTTGATAGTGCAATTAAGATTAGGCAATTTGCTAGCGATACATTTAAGAATAAAAGTTTTTACTACAGGGAGATGATAGGGTGATAATTTGTAGGTTAATTTGGGTATTATTGTCCCGTCAACTCGACCAAGTTTTTAGTAGTTTATTGGATTGTCAGCCTTTTAAGCTGTTGCTTTGTATATACAAGACAGATTTCGGACGAAATCAACGTTATCTATTGGGGCTTATGGCTTCTGGGGTGAGAGAGTTCTTGGTTGATCTTGAATGTGGTGGTACTATCACCTCAGAAGAGGAGGGAAGTGGAGAATCTGGAGATACTGCTCCTAGCTGTAGAATAGGGAGGAAGACATTAGTGAGTAGAGCGACAATTTGTAATGGAGTAATGAGCAGTGAAAGTGATACTGACTCAGGCGATGATTTGTTAAATAAGAGCAATGCTCGGTGTGGACAAATAGAATTAGTGTTCGACAAATGCTCAGGATGTGAAGAAACCGAAGATTTAGTGGCTGTCCTTGAGAAGAGGAATCCTGGTGAGTCACGGAAAAAACAGAAGATGAAGAAGCCCTCCAAGCCACCACGACCTCCTAAAGGCCCGTTGTTGAATGCTTCTGACCTCAAGTTGGTAAAAGAGCTCTCTGAGATTGCTGCAAGGAAACGAGCAAGGATTGAACGCATGAAAGCATTGAGAAAGATGAAGCAGTCTAAGCGGCCTACTTATACCAGTAGCCTAACTGCTTTGATCATAACTCTTCTCTTTTTCATCATCATAGTTTTTCAAGGTATGTTGGCACTGTCGGCATCTTTCTCTTTCACTTGTAGAAAGCTTGTTGACCTGTATTTATTCTGAATATGGACAAAAGGAGGAGAAAGAGAGGGAAGGATGCATTTTCCCGCGTTTTGGTATTAAATTGGGTTGGATGAAAATGAAGGGGGGTGGCGAATGGATGGATCCAATTCTCTCTAAAAGCTAAAAATAAAATCCATCCAATAAATGATTTGGATGGAGACACCCTTGCTTCATCGCCCCTCCCCTCCCTTCCTCATTTCCTTCCCTCCTCCTCTCCCCTTTTCTCCCAAGTCAATTATAAACTATAAAGGATCAACTACCTATGCCAAAGAATTACTAGATAAAAGAATGCGGAGATTTGGTGTTTGGACTTTTATTTGAATGATCTTTATGGATTTGACATACATTTTAGTTTATAGGTTTTGATTACCCCTTTGAGTGAGATTTAAAACAAAGAAGAATGACGTCTTTTGACATATACAATTCTAGGGACTTCTTTAGTGTGTTCTAAAAATACTTGCTTGGAGATGGGAAGTGTAAACCTTTGTTTCTTGTATGAACAAAAAAAAAAAAAAAAATCTTTCCATGTATGTTTACTATATGACTTATTATTTTACACCAACAAAATGGCATAGGTGCATCTTTGTAACTCACAAACTCTGTCTTTAGCTTTAATCTTCTTTGTGTGTTCTTCCTCTCCCCTAAAATTCTTGCCTTTAGTATGGGCAGTATGGCTGCTTGTACCAGTCTCCAGAGTCCAGAGTCCTGTATCTGTATACAGTTAGCTTGTGAATTATGTTTAAATAATTTCTCTCTCCGTCCCTCTTAACTCCTAAAGAAGAATAATGTTATTAATCGCGTCAAAATTAGACTCATTTTTGAAAGAAACATACAAGGAAAAGTGCCCTAAATATCCTCTCTATATTCAAAACAAATGTTGTCCTCCTTGATACCCTTTGACTTTGTTGTTTTGGGTGAAATGAAAGTAATACTCTAGCATTTTGACCTTCACCGACGTCAGCTGAAATTCTGAATTTGGGGGTAGTCCTTTTTCAGGTGCATTCTCTGGAAGTAAAGTAAGAAAAGAAGTGGACGAGTCTCCTGCACCAGCTAACACAAACGAGGGTTTGGTTTCAATTCAACTCTTCAACAATGCCCCCACAAATCAGCATTCATCTCTGTTTTTTGAGTGAGTTAATTACTCCGAATTTACAACTACTATGATCAACATGTTGCATCCACTTCTTGCATTTCTTAGTTTTCTTGTCCATGTAGTTCTATGGAGCAACCTTCAAGTTCGAACCCTCAGGAAGAAGGAAAGGATGCACGACAGAATTCTCCGTTAGAAGCATAAGAGGTCTGTTTTGTCCCAAGTGTTTAACTTTCGATGTATTCAACTGATTCTCTAACGGCTGCGCTCTTGTAAATATGTATGGAGTTGTCTTTCTTAGGAGGTTTGTGTAGATACATGTGTTGTTTGTAATGCTCAAAGATGCAGCTTTTGAATGAGTACATTCTTTGTGCAAACCTTTGGGTTTTTAGTTGTAAAGTCAGTTTTGTTGCCCGTGGGTTCTTTTTATTCTGCTAGGTTCAAAAATCGTCTGTGTTTAAAAGCTCACTTACCGGAAAATTGGAAATTATAAGCCGGGGCAGCAGGGTAGACGGAAAAAGCTTTAGATAAGAATCTATAGACGATACCTTTGTGACTAAATTGAATGTGATGGATACTGCAGAAGTGCAGAATATTACTTTTGGGACCAAATGTGAGTCTGGCTAGTATTGACATATGTATGAAAGTTCCTTGTTGTTAAGAAAAGAGAGTAAGAAATGGATAGGTGCAACGCGTTGACATTGTTGAAAGGTGGGTACATTGACATGATCAAGTGTACCTACGGCCTACCTACGTGTGTATGCGAAATGGGCGGGCCAGGGGTGGGATGATGGACCTTATGGCCAAGTCACTTGTGCCCATTACAATACATAACGGGCTAGCCACCCCTAAGAATCTCACATCAGCTTCCCCATACTTGGCAAATATTGTACTGTACTGTACCATTAAAGGATGTTTGCCCTACCGATGGATGATCCGCGTTCTCTTTTCTACTAACATTCATAGATGCATGTTACTTTTCAAGTGAAGATTATAGGAGTGTGAACTCTATTTATTTGCTCAAGTCCATTGTATGTAATTATAATACGTACATAATAAGAGGTGTTAAGTATGGTTGTGGATTGATTCAAAGAACAAGATTAATGAGAATGGGGGCATTATGGTGCCATTGCTAATGGGACCTAGAAGGAAGCTAGCTGAACATGCCATCCCTTGTTCGTCTTCCTCATTCACCTACGGACTTGGAGTAGAATTCACTACTCGAAATGTGCAATCGGCAGTCTGGCACGATGATTTAAATTGAATGCAATACGGAGTACATAATACATTACACGGATTACTCAGTAAATAGCAGAATTGGTGTGATAAAGAAACAATAATGGTGGGAGTATTCCACGGCAAGTTGAGCACATGAATGGTTGAGTTGAGTTAGACAGGAGACATAAAAAAAGGAGGAAGAGAGATTGAAAGAAGCAGCATTGGGAATTGGGGAAGTTGACAAGGATAATGTATGTAGTTGCAGTTGCAGGCAGGGGTGTGCCATTGCCCATTGGTGGCTGATCCTTGAGAAGTGCCGCTACAGATGCATCCAACATCATATCATATATTGCTTTCTTCTCCAACTTTCCTTTTATTTTACCCTTTTTATCTTCTCACTTCTCATTGCATTCGTCAATTCCCCCGTCTCCCCGCTGACAACACTAGTTCTAAAATAAGATAGACTAATAACACAAGAGGCCATTTTTCCGAGTCTAGGTCTCATTTTTTTGTACCATTGTCTTAATCTTCCAACACCTCATCATTAATGCAATACAGGCATATAAAAATATATAATATTGACAAATAAAAGGAAAATTCTAATTTTTTTCTTCTAAAAACAACTTATAATAAGAAATGAACTGAATAAATAATGCCCCAAACAGATGAATCTTTCATCACCACTTGACTTGTAATATCATCGTTATACTTGCATAAATCCTTATGTGGGTGAAAAACCAGATACACTCACCAAACATGATTGAATATAAAAAAAACTTAACCGTAGACAAACCTAAATGAGAAGCATAACTTTACTTACACGCAAGGTTAAAACTGGTACTAGATTTCCTTATGTCTCAAAACTCTTAAAAAAACTAACGACTAAAAAAAAAAGTCTAACCTTATGTTTGTTGTTATTTCTTTAAGTTTGACTTATGCAGCTTAACTGAAATAATGCCCTTAAATATTTCATTAATGCCGCCTTAGAAAATCACTAAACATGCATTTTGAATGTTCTACTCCATCCTCAAATCATGTGTCCACACGATACTTTAATCCTTATGAGCAGCAATTATACATTCTCAAGCAATGTTAAGATTATTGCGACCCGAAATAAATATTTACATTTCATTACCATTCATTTAATAAATGGTTTCATCCGAATATAAAATGTAACCGAATGTGACAGATATAATAACCATAAATGTCAAACTGAATGAACAAAACAATATCTTTGTATCTGAACTGAACTAAATTTACAGGATCTGAACTGAACTTATAGAATCTATTCTGAACTAAATTTATAGGATCTAAACTTAACTTATAAGATCTGAATTTTACTGAAGTGAACTTAATTTAAGTGAATTTAAGTCCAAAAGAACAGGATTTACCATTTCCTTTATTATCCTTCAGTATGCCTTCCGCTTAAAATATTAATTTATCACAAATTTTCATTTGTAACGGATCAAAATTTACGTTTTACATGTACAAGATAAATTCTAGGTAGTTCTATTTTGGTTGTGTAGAGCATCCATGTCAACTAAGACAATCGGCACTGACAAAACCATTTAACTACGGAGTACTGTAGTTAATAAACACTAGTTTGACAATCTAAGTTAGGCGCGTATTAGAAACCAAATTGACCATATCAACACACGACCTCTTAACAAACGGCTTATTATTGTCAGAAATCAGAAATGAGGGAGGAAGCTCTTAGTTTGACCATTACACAATTTGGCCATGTTTCCTATTTAATGCAACTCGTATTTGTGTAGCTGGACCTTTCTACTTCTTCCAATTTCCCAATACCAATTAACAATCCCTTTTTCGTAATTAACTCCTCCATTTCTATTATCAACCACCAACCCCTATATATACTTCACATATATACCTTTCCTTATTCACACAAATCTATTCTAAATAAACAAATCATTTACGATATTCGACCTTCTCACAATGGCAACGTATGCTGCATTTTTGTTTAAGGCTATTATATTCTTATTCTCTCGTATTCTTCATTTTCACTACAAAACTCCTCGTTACCTTCATAGACAATTCAGCAATGCCCTTATTAATAATAATTCTCCTCATCATCGTAAGCTTCACAAATACTCTTCTTTCTCTAAATCACTCCAACACTGTGTCGTCTCTAGTACTACTAATAATGACGACGATAATAATAACAATAATAATAATCAAACCGTGATTTTCAACGTTGAAGAAACCTTACTCAAATCCTCCTCTTTGTTTCCTTACTTTATGCTTGTCGCTTTCGAGGCTGGTAGCCCGATACGAGCACTAATACTTCTTTTGTTGTACCCTATCACATGCTTGTTTGGAAACCAAATGAGGGTGAAGATGATGGTGATGGTGTGTTTCTTTGGGATTAAAAAGGATAAGTTTATGGTTGGAAGGGCTGTTTTGCCTAAGTTTTTTCTTGAGGATGTTGGTTTAGAAGGGTTTGAGGTGGTTAATAAGTTTAACACTAAAGTGGGTGTCACTGAATTACCTCAACTCATGGTTGACAGTTTTTTAAAAGATTATTTGGAGATTGATTATGTTTTTGGAAGGGAACTTAAAGTTTATAATGGGTATTTTATTGGATTAATGGAAGAACAAAACGGATCAAATAATATGAGTAAGATTAAGGATTTGTTCGGAGAGGTTGATAATATTGTTGGAATATGTGGCACAAGAACATCTCTTAGACATCCATTCTTTTCCTTTTGCAAGGTAATTAATTAAGGTTTTTACTTGTCAAATTTACATTTTGTTTTACTTTAATTTCGACAGGTAGTAAAAAAGAATGGAAGTAATAATTAAATAGATGAATGTTTAAGCATAAGTATATGTTTCTTACCGAAAAAGTTAGAAATTTGTTATGGCAAGGTATAACTATGCATGGCGTATATGACACGGATTCCGCGTCTTTAGACAATTGAAGTACATAAGTCTTATAAAAGAAGTAGATGCTTAGTAGTTAATACATAACAGAAAAATTGGACATGGTCTTAGCTTATATTAACTCACATTGATTATATGTAGACCATGCGTGTATATAAATTGAATATATTGTTTGTCTTTGTCAATCATCACGTAAAACTTCCTACTACGGAGTATTTTGACTGTTGCTAATTGCATGCGTATGAATAAATGCAGGAAATATATTTGTCAAGTGCATCAATAACGAAGAAGTGGCAACAACTTCCAAGAGAAAGTTACCCAAAACCATTAATCTTCCATGATGGTAGATTGTCCCTTAAACCAACACCTACAGCTACTTTAACCTTATTTTTATGGCTTCCTTTTGCATTTATTCTTGCCATTTTTAGAGCCCTCATTGTTTTGTCCCTCCCTCAAAAACTCGGCACCCCTTTGGTAGCATTTACAGGAATAAGACTTCTATTATCCACTGCACCGAATTCCACAGCCACCGCGGGTACTACTATGCCTAAGGGACAACTCTATGTGTGTAACCATAAGACGTTACTGGACCCACTTTACCTATCATATGCCCTAATGAAGCCACTCACAGCAGTTACCTACAGTCTAAGCAGATTGTCAGAAATACTAGCGCCAATCAAGACAGTCCGGTTGAGGCGCGACCGTAATCAGGATGGGCTAATGATGCAGAAGTTGTTGAGTCAAGGGGACCTTGTGGTTTGCCCTGAAGGGACAACATGTAGAGAACCATATGTTTTAAGGTTTAGTCCTTTGTTTACTGAAATGAGTGATCAAATTGTGCCTGTGGCTATGGACTGTCACGTGACTATGTTTTATGGGACTACTGCTAGTGGTCTCAAGTGTTTGGATCCGCTATTCTTTCTCTTGAACCCACGTCCCAGCTACACCGTCCAGCTGCTTGAACCTGTCCGCGGCCTGCTGTCCGCGTGTCAAGATCAGTCGAGCCAATCGAGGTTCGAGGTAGCCAATGATGTGCAAGGACAGATTGGGGAGGCATTAAGATTTAGATGCACTAAGCTTACAAGGAAAGACAAGTATTTAATCTTGGCTGGTAATCATGGGGTTGTATAAATATACGGAGGAGTAGCTTAGTTCTAGTTTTGTGTACGTATATTAATTCTCAACTACAAATTTCACAACACAAGTAATTTTTGCTTGGTTTATAACTTTATACTATACGTCTAGCACTTTAAATCAACTTCAAGTACGTGCAGCCTTAATAAGTTGCGTAGGAAAGTAAGGTGACAAGTATTTAATCTTGATTGCTTAAATGTATTTGGGACTGCCTATAACCCATACGATAATTAAGAATTAGTCATGATGATATTTGGCCATGAATGGCAAGACATGATGAACGCATAAGAGCACTCGACGATAATTGAGTAATTGACAGCCGTACTAGCTATCCCATGCACACATTACCTCTCCAGAATCCTAAGTCATGGTTAAATTTTGCTATCATTATTTTACCCCCATTAACCTAGCGTACCATATATTCCACAATTTGTGTTTAAATGATATCATTATATCATTACTAGATAATTGAATATTCAACATGTCACCCATACATTGAATCATCATAATACGTATTCCTTATTCCTATTTTTTTTTCTAAAGAAACTAGTACCGAGTATGAGTATTGCTATTGGTATTATATGATCGATCTATTGCACGTGTTTTAAAGAAGCAACACGTCTTGCTTAGTGTAATAGGGTGAGTAATTTATTTTCTTTTTTAACCTATTAGTTTTTAAATTAAAATGTTATTTAAAGTAGCACGTGAGAAATAAATTAGCTTACATTTTCAGCTAATTTGTTAAATATTTTTTATATAATTAACTACCTTATCAATTTCAAGTCAATTACTTTTCTAGTTATCATGTTATCAATTTGCTCTATTATAATCATAATTTAATTCTAAGTAAAAAGGCTTAGGTCAGGTTATTTCTAACTTAATGTCAGCTCTGTTCAGTTCAACTTAATTTATCAGTACATTTGTTTTAGTTTAGTTTATTCAGGATAATTTAATTTAATTTAATGCAATTCAACTATTTTGAACGGAAAAGAAGGTGACTGAGTAGTTAGTAGAACAATAACTAGAGCTGTCAAAAGCTGA
>JAOWBH010151660.1:0-12107 GCA_028566215.1 Silene coronaria | reverse complement strand
CTCATGGTGTAAATGGCGAAGTCGCCATGAATGCTGGAAATGACACTCATATGCCCACTGAATCTAAAAACGCTTAAGCTATATGGAGGAACAACTCATGTACCTCAAAGGTGATGACATCTACAGGTTGAATAGTCACAAATATAAATCTGTCAATGCTCAATTGCCTACTAATTTCATCATGACAGACATTTTAAAGTTCAAGGGGCACGAAATTCCTTTGAATCATATCCATGCTTTCAAGGATTACATGTCCATCAAGGGCATCCATCCCGAGATGTTTTTAAGGATATTTCCTCCATCTCTTGATACCATTCCTAGGCAGTGGTTCTATTCGCTAGACCATAAGAAACTGATAACTTGGGATGATGCTACAATCGAGTTCACTAAATAGTATGCAGATAACGCAGAAATCCAGGTGAATATGCACACTCTTGAAGTCCTAACTCAAAATGATAAAGAGGGGTTCACTGACTTCCTAACCAGATGGAGGAAGACTAGCACTCAATTAGTTGAACATTCTAAAGAATCTGTTCTGGTCGAAAAAGTTGTAGACAATCTTAAGCTAATTTATGCAAGCCATTTGAGGTATCAAAACATCAAGTCTTTCAAATATTTGACCGTACTAGGCACCATAATTGACGATGATATCCGTAAAGATGTCCTATCCAAGATTATGGGTCGTGAATATCAAGGCTCGACCTCGGCTGGAAATCATTCCTACAGTTCTACTAGCAAGACAAACGAAGTTAACCTCTTGGAAACTTCTAAGAAGAGTACACCTCAGAGAAAGTTCACTGACATCGGTGACACCTATACCAATGCTTTGACAAGACTGATGAAAATGGGGTAAAGAACCTATCAGACCAACACCTTATCCTGCACCTAAAAAGAGAAACAGATTCTGGGATAACAATGTCTACTGTCAGTTTCATAGAGGAAAGGGACATGATATAGAGAAATGTTTCAAGCTGAAACATCTTATCCAAGATATAATTGAAGATGGGAGACTACCTCTTCCTTCTCCGGATAAGCCTAGTAACACCGAGAATCCTCTTGGAATTCTGGTGATAACCACCGATGACGAACCCGTTGCAGATTATTCAGACCTGATTTTGCCAATCGAAAAAGAGATGAGTAAAATGATGAAAGAAAAATATTCTCAATCCTGGTATCTGAGGTTACAACAGGAAATGGAAGAAGACAAGAAAAAGTCTGCCTCACATTATCTGAAGTTCATTAAGAATCCTCCCGAGCTGATAGCTCTTGACTGTTCCGATAAGAAATCATCTGCCTACAAAATTGGTTCTTCAGAAGATCTAATGGTAGGGTACATACTAACAAGGTGTGTTTAGGATGCGACCAAACTTAGCAGAGCAACAAAAGCCTGGCATCAATGGTGGTTTAGATCACCCAAGAGGATGGCAGATTTGGAATGAAAGAAAATGACGGATCTGGATTACTACTGCATCACCGATAAGAAGCTTTACTGTCCCTGAAAGGAGAACCCGAAGACGACGAATATGAGTCTGAGTCGGAGTCCAAGTCTACGTCTAGGGAAGTTGTCAAAGTGTCCCCTCTTGTTATCTTTCCTTCTAGTTTATCTTCTAGCCTAGCATCTTCTAGCAACAGTAACCCGGGGCTTGTCCCAGCGACTGTTCCTTTACCGCCACTGACTAACGATCGGATGTCATCTTTGTTTAAGCTTTTCGCAAATTTTAATATGAATAAATCAGATTCTGCTTACTCCTCATGCTTTTATACTTGCAATTCTATTTATGACGATACAGAGGATAATCCTGACCCCGACACAATCAAATTACCTCCCTACATAATAAAAGAATTATTAGAAGAGGGACAAGGGGCACCGGCTATATAAAACACCAAATCAATAAATATGGGCACAGACCTAGAACCTAAGGAACTTAGAATATGGACGACCTTGAACCAAATAGAAAAGGAGGAGTTTATCAAACTTCTCAACGAGTTCAAAGATGTTTTTTTCTGATCTTATAAAGACATAACAGGGATAGACATGGACATAGCTGAGCACCGAATTCCGATCAAGCCTGGGTATAAGCCAGTAAAACAGAAGCTTCGACGGATGAGAACAGAGTGGGCTCTAAAGATCAAAGAGGAAATAGACAAACAATTCAAAGCCGGGTTTATCAAAGTTTCCGAGTATTCCGACTAGGTGGCTAATGTAGTCCCCATACCCCAAAAAGGATGGGCGAATCCGAGTTTGTGTTGATTTCAGAGACCTGAATAGAGCCAGTCTGAAGGATGATTTTCTACTGCCTCATATTGATATCTTGGTATATAATACAACCGATCACGCGCTACTATCATTCATGGATGGGTATGCCGGGTATAATCAGATGAAAATGGCTATAGAAGACATGCACAAAACTGCGTTCATTACGGCATGGGTTACATATTGCTATACGGTTATGCCATTCGGGTTGATAAAAGTTGGAGATACCTACCAACGGACAGCTACAACTTTGTTACATGACATGGTGCACAAAGAAGTGGAGGTGTACGTAGATGATATGATTGTCAAGTCAAAAGATCGCGAAGGACATATTACTAATCTACGGCGATTCTTCCTTAGACAACGCAAATACAATATGAGACTCAATACTACTAAGTGCGCATTCAGAGTCACGTCTGGCAAATTGCTAGGCTATGTAGTCAGCCATAGAGGGATAGAGATCGATCCATCCAAGATCAAAGCTCTAATCGAGATGCCTCAACCTGAGATAAAAAGGGACGCAAGAGGTTTCCTAGGCAAGGTATAATACATCAGTCGATTTATCTCAAAGCTTACCATGATTTGTGAACCAATATTCAAGAAATTAAAAAAAGCAACCAACACGATATGGGATGACGATTGCCAAAAGGCATTTGACAAGATAATAGAGATTCTGGCTAAGCCACCGGTTCTTATGCCACCTCAGAAAGACCAACCTATATCCTTGTATCTCACGGTTAAAGACACGGCCATGGGAGCTATGCTTGCCCAAACGGTTGAGAAAGAAGAGAGAGCTATCTACTATCTTAGTAAGAAGTTCTTAGAATACGAGATCAAGTACACACCTCTCGAGAAGACTTGCCTTGCTCTTGCGTGGGAAACTAAGAAACTGCGCCATAGCGTGTATTAAAAAATGGATCCGATCAAGTACATATTCGAGAAACCAGTGCTCAATGATCGCTTAACGTGATGAAAATTAATACTTTTGGAGTTCGACCTTAAATTCGTTCCTTTAAAAGTCATCAAAGGGCGAGCATTTGCTGAATTCTTTGCTGAAAATCCAATCCAGGATACCCAAGCTATAGATACATGGTCATTTCCAGATGAAGACTTTCTATGCACCGATGCTGAGTCTTGGGACCTTTACTTTGATGGGTCTTCTAACTTGAGAGCGTATGACATAGAAGTTTTGCTCATTTCTCCTGAAGGTGAGCATACACCGATCTCGGTCAAACTCTACTTCGAGGTGATCAATAATACTGCAGAATAAGAAGCCTACCTCATCGGTTTACAGACGGCGGTAAGCTTGGGTATAAAGAGACTACGAGTACACAGAGATCACTAGTTCATGGAAGATTCGAAGTGAAAGTCCATCTTACCTAGCAAGAATAGACCAGCTCAATTCTTTGACCAAGTAACCTATTTGCATCTGCCTAGGGAAGAGAATCAGTTCGCAGACGTTCTTGCGAAACTCGCGTCGCTGATTAACATTGTAACATCCCTATTTATGAAAGAGCCTTTAGCAAGACATTCTCGAATAAATAGGACTGTTACTATCTCAGTTTCCCGAGGTAGTGAATAACAAAGTAAAACAAAACCAAAGTACTTTAATATAAAACTTAGTAATGGCTTTATTACAATCATTACAACTAAACAAAACTAGATTAATAGTAAATTACAAACTCGAAGTGGAAATAAATAAACTAAGTGAATCTAAATTCTAGGTCAATCCAGCTTGAGCTCTCATCCCAAGCTCCTGAGACTGCTATCTCAAATACTTGTCAGATAATCAGCTTCCCAATAATTGGTTCACCACAGGTGTTTATAGAATACACGGTCAACCAGACGGTTGAGTAGGATTATAAACAACAACATAACAATGATAAATAATATGCAAATGCAATGCAATGCAATGAGCACAATGATCCCGAAACTCCCGTTCATCCCGCCAATCCCTGGCCCGGGGTATATAATGCAATCATCAAACACGAGGTTGAGACTATCTTCCCAAACGAATCTGAGGTAGTCACCATCCCAACCGAAGTTGAGGTATACAACTTCCCAGACGAATCTAAAGTATCCATCATCCCAACCGAAGTTGAGGTATACAATGCAAATGTCATGCCATGCCAATACCAATGATAACAATATGATATGCCAACTCATATCCAATTAACAACTAATCCAAAATCCAATCCCACAATCTCAATGATATCAATAGTGCATATCAAATCAAAATGCTCACGATAACAATTCAATAATCAAACAACGCAACTTAATAATGAAATAACACAGTTAGTTGAGTAAATTATCCTACCTTATAAGCAAATATCCAAAGCAAGCACGAAGTAGTAATCAATATAATTCTTCCACGAACCCGCCACTTAATTAATAATAATTCACATAATTAAACGCTATTCATAATTCTCGTAAAGTTATTAATTATTACCTCAGCCTAATAATTTATAAACCATCTATGCTAGCTATGTGTCATTTAAATATTATAATTATTAAATAAGCATTTATGATTAAATTACGAATCCCGACTCGACAAATTATCAAACAACCACGTCCCCAAGGTTACACACACACGGCTTAAACTGTGTGCTTACTACCCATTGAATCCTACGAAAACAGGCCTCATCAAGGTCACAACCGCCAACCACCAACACCGGATCCACCACCACCACCACTTTGAACACCCCCTCATGATTATCCAGCTACCCAGACGACCACCCTTGGCCGATCAAAAGTCTACAAAACCATTCTTACCCAAAACAGCCACCAATAAGACATCTACCCAGAAACACCCATTCGACCACCAACCAGCCACCACGAACCGAACCTAAAGTCTCCTCTGAACACCTTACACAACCGCCAACACCGTCAACCCAAAACCCGACTCAATTGAACCCAAACCCGAACATAAACTGACGCCTAAACACCTTGTTTCAAAACGCAACACCTGACGACACCCCTATCTGAAATCTCGAATTTCGCCACAAACAGCCACCATAATCACCACCATCTGAGTCCACGGTGGTAGACTCCGACCTTACGACAACCCTAGCCCAGACTCGACTCAAACTCGAGTCAAAACGAAGACTAAATTCGGGTAGATACACACGGGTACAATTGTAGGCAGGAAACGTGAATAACCACCCCCAAACACCAATCAACAGGAAGTTAACATTCAATCCTGGTCAAGTTCACGACGGTCAAAGCCTACAGTGGTCAATAGTCGATAATTAAGATTGAATTACGAATTAATAAGACGGTCTTATAAGTTTTACCTTTTCTTGTCTTGAGACGAAATTACAGCAGCTAGGTCTACCTTGTTTCCTCTTAATTCTCTCCACTCAATTTGTGTAATATTATGATTTGTAAAAAGTGTATACAATTCCCCTAAGCTTTATATTTATAGCAGTTGAAAAGGACTCAAATAATAATTAGGAAATCGACTTTATTTATTTTATTATATTATTTATTATTATTATTATTATTATTATTATTATTATTATTATTATTATTATTATTATTATTATTATTATTATTATTATTAATTTATTATTATTGTTATTATTATTAATTTATTTTTATTATTATTTCAGTTCCGGCCATACAGTTCAGTTCAGCTCCATTCAGTTCAGGTTAGTTCAGTTCAATTCAACTCTAAAAAGTCAGAAAGAACATGGCCTAAATCATTTTCTAAAGTCCTGAACCTATAAAAATAGCGTATGATTTAGGAAAATTGTGTTTACCACCTATTATACTACACTATACAAATATTCAACACCAAACAACCTTGACCTTCACTTGAGTATTTTGCGAATGACGCGCATTTTCGGGTAATAGAGTGTCGTGTTTAGGAGACCGATTTACGAACCCGGGAGGGAAGGTAGATTGGAGAGACTAGCGTCCTATTATGAGCCCAGGAGTGAGTTAATAGGCGAATTAGAGGCGTTTCCCCGTAAATAATACCCCTAGACAATTGATTATCCGGAATTGAGAGATAAATTGTTTGCGTCAGTGGAATGACCGTACCCTAGGCCTTTTTATATATTGAATAAAACCGTTTCAATTAGTTTGTCTTTAGTTTTCATTTACTTGCATTAGTTTATTTCCATTTATTTGCTTTAGTCTAGTTTTAGTTGTGTTAGCCATTCAACCTTGTTTGATTCGACTTAGCTAAACAATAGAACAATAGAACAATAGCGATTAGTAATCAACAACTTGCTCCCTGTGGATTCGACCTCTACTGACCCTTACTACGTTAGTTGAGTATTTGTTTGATTATGTGGAAGCGACTTGAAAAACCACTTATCAAAATGGCGCCGTTGCCGGGGAACAATGGATTGATATTAGTCGTTTCGTTCTAGTCTAGACTAAGTCTTTTGTGTTTCAAATGTTGTTTTACCTTGGTTTTCCTCAATATGAAAATGAAGAATTTTGGGTTTATATTGATAGACTTGTGCAATTTCTTGACTCACTAGATGATCATGGTTTTAGTGAGTAAGAATTGCGTCTTACAATTGAAAAGGGAATAAATTGTCATGTTAGATCCTTATTTGACTCCTTATGTGATGGTGATTTATCTTCTAAATCGGATGAGGAAGCGTATAACCTTTTTGATTGGTTGAATCGTGAAAGTAGAAAGCCTAATTTCTCTTTGTTGTTGAGTATAGAGGAGAATGCTATTGTGGATGTTGATGAGAGCTTTGAGCTTTCGAGTGATGATAATGTTGAGGAAGAGAGTGAGTTTGAGGCTTCACCTACCATTGTTAGTGATGAATCGGTTGGATTTTCTTTGGCAAAAACTTACGAAAACCCCACTTTTGAAGAATTGAGTGGTGTGACAATGAAAATGGAGAATCCACTTTTTGACTTTATGGTAGATGAAGTTAGTAGTGAAATGGAATGTGTTTTGAGTGGAGAAGAGCATGTGGATGAGAATGGTGAGAAAAATGATGTTTTCATTGATTCTTGGAGTAAAGAGAGTGTGCAAATCTTTGATGATAGCCTTGAGGTTAGATAGGATGATGATGTTGTGGATGTTGACTCTTTAGGAGAGCCCACTTTCGAGAGTTTCCTTGAGGAAGTTTCCGTGACCACCCATTTGATTGAGGATGCCTCTCTTGTTTCCATTGATTACCTTTCCCATGACTTTCTTACCCCATCTTATGAGTTGATGATTGAGGAAGATTGTGAGAATTCTACCAAAGAGGTTGTGATGACATTTGGTTGGACACTTGATGATTGTTTGATTGAAAAACTTGAGGATGTAGATATGAGCAACACCCCTAGGAAATGTGAAAATGGGGAGAATGATGTTGTGAATGGTTTTAAAAGCTTTAACCATCCTCTAGTGCATTTGAAACCAAGTGTTGATCCTTTGAGTAACTTTGAAATATTTGTCATGCACTTCTTTAATCAAAAGTCTTCCATTTGTATGTTTCTTGCTTGGTTGTATGAATGGTCTTACTTGCTTAATTTGATCCATTATGATCACTTTGTTGAAGATTGGTCAACTTTGTTTGATAAGTTGATGCAGTCTTTGACCGGATTTTTAAATAACTCAATTGTTGTGGTCTTTTAGTGTTGTGTCTTTTGTGTGTTATTTTTTTGTTTTATTTCATGTGTATAGGTACAACTTTTGTGAGCTCCAAATATCAACAAGAAGATGGTGGCTAGAAGTAGAAGAGTCAAAGATCCCTTCACCTAGTGAATGATCAAAGGTTGTGCTTGAAACGGTAATATTCTTTACCCACCCTCTCTTTTTACCTTCCCTTGTTCTTAGACATTGGGGATAATGTCAAGTTTAAGTGTGGGGAGATTTGTTATTGTTGGTTAGATGGAGTTGTTGTGTTGGATTATGTATGGATATTGGTGGTGTTGGTCCCTTGTGGACATATGTTGTGAACTTGGATTGTTAGTATCTTTGGTGGTGTGTTGTGTTGTGTTGTTGTTGGCGTGTTAATTGTGGTTGTATTATATCTCTTAAGTGTATGACATGTCTTACATTGTGTTTTCTTTTTCTATATTTTTGAAAACCATAAAAAATTGAAAAATTGAAAAATTCCTAAAAATTGAAAAAATTGAAAAACCAAAAACATTTAATTTGCCTTTGTTTCACTTGTTTTTCCTTTCATTAGTCATTTTTCTAGTTTTCAACTCTTGTGAAGAGTATGACGCTTAGGCACTTGACGGTTGCACTTTAGTATTATATATCGATTATCCTCCTACTATAAGACGCTGGGGGGTGTATACTTCATTTAATTTCGTATTCCACCTCCCGTGATGCGATACTCTCTTGTCAATTTTGTTTAGGTGACTATTTTAACTTGGCGACTTTCATCTAATAATACCAACAAAACGAAAAATCCAAAAAGAAAATCCAAAAAAAGGGGTGGAAATGAAACAAAAAAAGGCTTGTTTATGCATCTTATATGTCAATAAAATGTGATTCTCAAGAAAGTCCATGTTTGATTGTGAAGTTATATTTCCAAATAAAATTCTCCTTATCTCAAAAAAAAAATGCGGGAATCAATATTTAAAAAAAAAAGAAGAAGAAAAGAAAAGAAGAATAAAAGAGGTGAAAAAGAAAAGAAAAAAAATTTGTCTCAATTATAGTTACTTATCTTATTCATTTACAAATAAAATTTCCTTCCCTTGTCGCCTAGTTGGAGTAGGACGATCCTTGCACCTTATCGTTTTAAGGGGCAAAATATAATTGTCTATGGGTGATAGCATCATGGGAGTATTTCACTCCGCCTCCACCTCACACCCTTGAAATAGCTTGGATCGAGGGTAAGAGATATGTAATAAAACTTTGCAACCGACTTAGTGGCTAGTTTTCACACTTTATGCATTATTTGAATTTTAGAATCGTGACTTTTGACATCGGAAACTTGTGTTTGTTTTTGAATAAGTGTAGTTTAGTCGCATCTAACATTATGGGTCCTTGAATATTTTTGTACTTACTCGAGGACGAGTAAGAGCTAAGTGTGGGGAGATTTGATAACACCATATTATACCGATTTTTAGCCTACATTTTGTCTCTTATTTAGTCTAATTTATTACCTCTCTTACGATTATTAATTCATTTATGAAATAAAATAGAATATTAGTTGTTTACATTAATTAGCGTTATTTTATATTATTTCTAGGAATTTTCGGTACTGCTCTTGTCCTTTCATTTTGTATGTACTATATTCAGTAATAAAATCGGGTTACGACGGATCAAACAAGGACGAAAAGAAAACAAGCTAAATGAAGACTTGGACCACAACCCACAATCATTCTCCTGTTTTCATGTTCACAATCTCGTAAACTAAGAACAAGACCCATGCTACTTTGTTGGGCCAACTAGCCACGTGAGACTTGTCACATTGGAGGAGATTCCATTTTGCAAAAGGGCAGCAACCTTTTGAGATTGCACAGGAGCCGTCATTTTTGTGTTGTCCGAGCCGTAAGACGGATGGCAGAAAAATGTAGGAGTAGTATAGGTCTCTTCCAATTACGTAGAAAAATTCCATCTTTTCTACCTTATTTTTAGTCTAGACTCTAGATCTAGTTTATCTTTAATTCTACAACATTTGTATGAAAATTTCTCATTTCAATCCTTCAATTTATACAAGTATGGTATCATTTTCTTTCTCTTCTCCTCTTATTAACTTTATTTCAATTTCGTGGTTCATGTTTGTTTTAATGTTTAATTTTAATTAAAGTTTGCTACTTTATTGTTTGAGACATGTTTACTTTCATGTTATTGTTAGTTGACTGTTTAATTAGTGTAGTTTCTTCCATGTTTAGTAATTAGTTTTGTTAAAGTTTGAGTTTATAGTACCTTATTAATTTAGTCTCATGTTTAGAGTAATTGTTAATTTGTTTTATGTTAGATTAGTTATGACTCTTATGAGTACTGAGTAATTTTCTCACTAAGGTTCGATTAACCCTGACTTGGCTAATTTATATGATTAAGTCTCAATTTTGATGAGTTGTTAAATAATCGGTTGGGATTGGTTAAGGGAATTTGAATTCTTATTCTTATTGTGACTTGAACTTTCTCTTTGACTCTTGTCCACCGGTGGGAACCGGTTAAGTTAGGGAGTATTGTTATTTCACTTGGCTAATTTCGACGACTTATGTTGAACACGAGATTGAGAACCGAGGTGGGTGCCCTTGACCTTAAATTAGAAGCCTACCCTTGGGAAAGGGAGGAAGATAATTGGGAAGTTAGATGCGGACTAGGGTACCATGAGAGTGGGTTCTAGTTATGACCTAAGATACCGATTGCGAACCCGGGAGGGAGGTAATTCGGACTACTAGTATTGACCACGAACCCGGGAGGGAGGTGGGAGATACCTTGATGCGTTTTCCTCCTAAACCAATTGCTTGACAACTTGTAAAAGAGACTTATAAATGTGAATGAAACTTGTCGGTGGTGTAATCGATCCCTAGGCCTTTATTTATTGTTTAATCCATTACTTGTATTACTTGCTTCTTAGTTTGATATATTTAGTTAGTTTAATTTAGTTACTTAGTTTAATTTCAACCACCTTATTGATTTGCGTAGCTAACTTGTGATTTGAGACGATCTAGTACTCGACCTTGACCTTCTTGTGGATTCGACCTCGACTACCATACTACACTAGTTTAGTTGAGTTACTTTTGTTTTGTTCTCCCTTCTTACACTTGGTCCATTGAGGACAATGTACATTTCAAGCTTGGGGAGAAGATTTATTGTTGAAAAATCAAAAAAAAAAAAAATCAAAAAAATTCAAAATACAAAAACATATTCTTCATTACCTTAGATTAGTTTGTTATATTGTATATACTTGCATTTGTGTTTCTATTCTTCTTCTACATAGGTGCCACATCTTTCGAGACTTGGCAAGGGAGCTTGAAGACCGCTTTGGTATAACCGTTCTATCCCTCCTCCTCTTTCCCTTCTTTCTTATTGTTTCACATGAGAAGAATCGGGGTTGCTTGTTGATGACGATGATGTGTTTTAAGGAATTGGTGGATGTGTACTTATGTGTTGCTAGGAGGAGTAGAATTGTGGTTTGTGGCATATAGAATTTAGGTGCATTCATATAGACTGTATATATTAGGATGCATGCATTCCATTTAGTTGCATTTTAGAATTTTTTTTTGATAAATTCGCCATATTACAAATAGGTAGTTGAATAGGTTCACTTTTCCGAATATTAGTGATTTTTCATGTAGACTAGAATTATGTGAAATTGTACATGAGAATATTTTACAATTTGCATCAGTTAGATTAGTTATTCATTTGACCTCTTAATGTGAATCAAGTTTGAGTGGAATTTTCGTGCCACCCCAACCCTTATGTAATGTCCCGCTTGTATTTATGTCTAGGTGACTATTTAGGCTTGGTGGCCACCTTTGTTTATGAAGAAAAAAAAAAACAAATGAAAGCCCAAAAACATTTCCAATAAAAAAAAAGGGGAAAATTTAAAATTGGGTAATACCGTGGCGAATCTCAATAGCGTCACGGATTGCTTTGTGGCGAATCTCAAGAACGTCATGTTCGTGACAATCGACCCTCATTAGACTTTTCTAATGACAATAAAAATATAAACAATTTTTATTTAGTGGTCTAAGACTACATCCATGTAAGTATAAGAAGAAAATTTCCTTACATTGGTAATATGGCAATATAAAGGCACCACACCTTTGTAGTTCTTGAGCTAAAATGATATGGATTATCCTCCTTTAACCTTAGTCACCTAAATAGATGACCTCCTTTGGAAGCACCCAAGACTAGCCCAAAGATCCTAATATTATTAACTAGATAATTATTAGGATAATCCTTGTATTATTTAATATT
>JAOWBH010151649.1:0-12108 GCA_028566215.1 Silene coronaria | reverse complement strand
GAACTACTAAACATGCTTAGTCTAATTCTATTCTCGACTTTCGATCTTAGGAAATGAATTATCAAATTAACCAACGATTTTGATCAAGAATCAAAGATTAACAAAACATAACAAGCATGCGATAGCAACAACAATTTGATAATAATAAACCCCCAATTCAACAATTACGAATTACAAATCTAACATGACTTCCCTACACTTTAGATAAAAAGACTACTCACTACTCAAGATAATATAAAAAATAACAAGGATTAATTTGATTAACATAAGCATAATAAAAATATATAAATTGGAATAAAAATGATAAAATAAAAGTAATGAAAAGGATGAAACTAAGAGAGTAGAAATTACCAATAAAGGAACTAAGAATAAGAACTGGATTATTGAGAACAATAAAATCTTCAAATAAAACTCGGAATTTAAGCGTAAATGTTGATGATTAATAAACTAAGAACATAAAGAAAATTAGGTTTTTTGGAACTTAAGGAAAATGTATGTAAAAGCACAGATCATTCCTCTAGTGTTTTTTACCTCAATATATAATAAACTAGCAAGGAACATAAAAAGTCTCCAGAGTCGCGAAATCTCCGAGAATCCGGGGTTCAATCAATTTACGGGGGAGCAGCATTTTCACACAAAAGAAGTCAATCGCACCATCCCCGAAAATGTGGGGATTGAACAAAAAACTAAGGGGCGTGACATCTGATGGAAATTAAGAAAAATTGTTCTTGAGTTGCTTTTGTAGCCATCCCGAAATTTCGGGGTCTTTGCGATCTCTTCCTTCCTTCATCGGTACTTCATTCCTTCATACAAGTGCCAATCAAACCTCATTTCTTCTTCCTCGGGATGCGCGAATCTTTCCAAAACACCCTTATATGACCAAGACTCGCTTCATGTAGCCTCATAGTACTCGGTGAATGCGAAAATGATAGGAAAAAGCCGTCAATTGCTTCATTTCCTACAAAATGCAACAAATACATGCAAAACACCTAGAACACGAAATTAGCTCATAAATATAATTCGTAAAGTGAAATAGTCATGCCAGAATGAGCCAAAAGAAGAAGGAAAATCATATAAAAATAGCACATATCAGGACTTGTAATGGAATTAATAGAATTTAGTTACATTGATTAGGGTAGATGTTGAAAAAATGAGAATTGAGAGATTGGTTAGGGGAGATGTAGAAGAAACGGAGAATTAAGAGATAAGTTTGCTAACAGAAATTTAATGAAAACAAGAGAGTAATTAAAAAGAAGGAATTATATGAAGGTAAGGGCAATTTCATCCTAAAATATTAACTTAAGCGTCAAAATTTCAAATTGGCATAAATTTCCCGTCGGAGTATAAATTTTGGCAGTAATTTCTCATCAGAATTAATATTCTGGATGTAAGTTTGAAAAAAAAAATTAAGCCGGGTTTGTCTGATTTTATACCCCATACCGGAAGTGTCTATTTGTGAGGACCGTAGACCGCCCCTGTAATACCTCGAATTTTATAGTTTTACAATCGGCAGAGTACTCGGCCGAGTGACAGAGTACTCGACCGAGTGCCTTCTAGACTTAAACCAACCTCCTGGTTGAGTGTTACTCGGTCGAGTGGCTGGTACATTGGATCCAGTGCATGAACTCAGACTAATTTCGCGTGTTAGGATCCGTGTGTTTGGCCTTGACATATACATATGCATGGACTCAGAATTCTCCACACTCTTACAAGCCTAAAGACCTTATACCATACCCCAACCACCCTAAAATCCCTCAAACTCCCTTACAACCTAATCCTTTAAAACTTCCACCTTATCTTGGAGATTTTGTGCTCAAGTCCATACCTTTTCGTTTCTTCACAATTGTAAATTATTTATTATCTTTTTCCTCTTATTTATTATTTTTAGTAACCCTATACTTTGGAGGGGAGGGGAGGTGTCTTATGAGGATTTAATTAAGATGTTGGGTAATTAAGAGGTTAAATAAGAGATTTAGAGTATTCTTATTGTTGTAGAGTATATTTGTGGTAGTATTTTCTTAACTAAATGTATGAGGAGACTTCCTAGAGGAACCCTTTGATGTGGTTCTATTTTACGTGTTTTATACCCCTCAAATAGCCTTATTTTGCAAGCATGTAGTTCTATTTGTAGTCGGTTTTATGGTCAAAACCTTCCTATTTGTACTTCTACCTTGTTTTATGTGAAATGTAGGAAATGAGGCAATTTAGGCTAAACCCGCCTTTCATGCTCTTTTTGATGGCCTAAAGATGACTCGTGCACAAAGACGTTAAAGGGAGCAAAGACAAGAAGGCCTAAGTGAATAAAGAAGAGCAAATGAGAAGAAAGAAGCCAAGGAGTGGCTGTGAGATAACTCGTCCGAGATCAGTAGGCCAACACGTTCGAGATGGCTGTCAGCACGTCCGAGATATTGCTCAACCCGTCCGAGATGGACACCATCACGTTCGAGTTCTTCCTCAGATCCGCTCACTTCTAATCATTTCCCTAAACCTAGTTTTAACCTAATCCTTCAACTATAAATACCCCTCTTTGTAATAAATCTAATATTTATGCTTCATTAGACTTAGGAAGCCTCCATTAGATTAGAAAACTCTCTTAAATTAGTCTTTAATTTTTCTACAATTTACATTAATCCTCCATTAATCAATCTTTCCATATTTGTTAATTAGATTAGTTTTGGATCTCTTGGTTTATTCTTGAAGATTAGTGACAAGTCTTCATCTTTATTCAAGGATTCTTCTTTGTTCATGTTCATCTCCTTTCATGTTTAATTAGTTGGTATATTTCTCAATCTCTCTCTTGTTTATTGTTCATCTTTCGTTTTGTTTGTTTATTTACTTCACTTATCATCATGTTTAGTTTAGATTACCTTGTTTTTATTGTTGTTGTTATGCTTCTCATGATGATTGTTGAGTAGTCTTCTAGCTAGGGTTAGTGGAAGATTAGGGGAAATGATTGAAAGATAAATCCATGCTTTGTGAGTCTTATAATTGATTAAAAGTTGTAATTTCAACTAGTGCACATAAGATGTTTGATAAATTTGTATGATTCTTTATTTGTTCAACACTCCTATAAGATCGATAGCCTTAGGTGTGTTCGAGCGTGCGCTATGTTGGTAGGTTGGACGGGCATATGAGAGATCTACCCCGAATCAACCTAGGTAGGACCATTATATCGAGAGACTTGGTCCATATTCTGACTACAACCTTGACCCAATTTAGATTCACATGTGTAGACTCTTTTGATCACCCCTTTGAACCCATGACACCCTAGTTGCTTTCCTTTAATTGTTTATATCCTTATTCTTGTTGTTTGCTTACATTTCATAATTTAGACTACATAACTCATATAGTTGTGACACTTTCAAGATTAAGATAGATAGACTTAGAACACAAAGCACATTATTCCATGGAATGACCTCGACTTGCTTGCTATGCTAGTTTGTTGAGTTTATAAATATTTATTGGTGAGTAGCCAACGACCTTCGCACACAAAAATGGCGTCGTTGCCGGGGACGGTGTTATGTGTTTAAGTTCTTGTATGTTTGTCTATTTCTAATTCTGCTTCTTCTTGAGGGACCTTGGTTCTTTGGGAATTTTGTTTGTTGTGTTTACTTTGTTTATTGTGCGCTCAAAATGTCTACATTCGTTTTTTATCAACTTCAAAAAAATGAGTCGTTTGATAAATATCTTGCAAGATTTAAAGATTACATGACTCATGCTTGGTATCATGGTTTTGCACTTTCTATCTTTGAAGCATGTTGTGTCCTTTGTGATGGCATGAATCTTGAAACCCGTAACTTAGCATTCCAAATGAGTGGTGGTAAAGTTTTTGAGATGAGTTGTGAAGAGTTTTGGGAGTTCGTTGAATTCATGTCCATCGAGTGTTTGATGAAAGGCATACATGACATGATTGAAAGTGTTAGGGAGGATATGTTGGAGATGATGAAAACTTCATTGAGGAAAACTATGATGTGAATGAGATTTGTTAGGATGAGACACCTTCCTATACCATTGATCCTACCCATTATGTGCACAAATTTGCCCCTCCTTTGGAAGATGGAGTTATTGATGAAGATAGTGATGATGATGAGGAGTGCACTTTTGATTGTGAAACCAATAGTGTGACCCCGTTATCTCGCTCTTCTTGTGTAATGATGAACCCACCTTCCAGGGAACTTAATGTTAATAGGCAAATGGAGAATGAGACGGAACGAGCTTGGATGAGAACTCACCCTTTGAAGATAACATGTTGGAGGGAGACAAATGTGTTGAACTTGGTGAGGCTTATATTGGCAACCCCTTTGATATCGGTCCTCGTTGGGATGAGGAAGTTGATGACCTTTGGGAACCCCAAATAGATGTCTTTAAACTCACATTAGATGAAAGTGAGAATGCTTGCTTGACTGTGGTGATTTTGACTATTTAGAGGATGAAATTTGTGGTGAAATAGAATATGCTTAGAGTGAGGAGGAGCAAAAGGTGAAGTGTGTGGAAGTTGGAGAATCTTTGTTTGAATCTTGTGAGTTCAACCCCATTGCTAGTGGTCCTTGTTGGGATGAACCTCTCACTTTCATTGACCCCTTATGCTTTGACCATCTAACTCCCACCTATGAGCACACTATTGAGGAGAGAAATGAGTTGGTGAAATGTGGAGTGAAATTATCGAATCGAACAATTTGGCTCAAAATTCGACAAATCACTCACGGTTTTTTTAGCTCAAGGTCACGGTTTCTTTTTGTTGTTTTTGGTTTAATTTGAACAAGAAATTAAGATGGATATGACTTAGGCTAGATCACGAAGCAGGCCTAAGACTCGGAATTCCAATCCTAGAACACGAAGCAAGGATCGAATTCCACCCCAAAAAGCACTAAGCAAGATTGGAGGGTGTTCCAGCACTAAGCAAAGAACGAAGGTGGTTAGAAAACTCGGTTTTCAAACACTTAATTTTTTTCATTAATCAACTCAATCTACCAATTACAATAAGAGAAGTCTTGCTTATATAAGAAAGCCAAGACGATCTCGACCCTTAATTATCTTACTTAATCTAACGGTCCAAAACAACACTTGGAACCGTGTAAACCATCCTAGTGAATTGTGTCCATCCTTGGGGAAGCTTCCTCTTACAAGGCTTTGGTAACTTGAACAAGTAATAGGTAAAGGATTGCACTCAACTAGCTAGGACTTAGACACTTAGACTCTATTGACAATGACTAATGCTAAAGTAGATAGTCTAGGTTTATTGACTAATTAAAACAACCTTGGGTCTTTACCCAATGGATAACCTTGGGAAGAGGAAAGTTTCTTTATTCATCAAAAGGTGGGAAGGCTTTGGTACTTGGCTACGGAAAGCGCGCCAAGACAAGACCTTTCTTTAAACATAGCCTCCCTTGTTCTTCCCCATGAGCCGCCCCCTAGGCGTGTAGGCATGGCTTGGGCTCCAAGCTAAAAGACTCGTAGTTCCCAAGGGTTGCATCGATTCTTGCACTGTTTTCAATCCTGTCTTTACGAGGCGAGCTAATCTTTTAACTGAACGAGGCCCTTTAAGAGCGAGGTCTCGTCGTTAGCTCGGGGCGTGTTTAATTTCGCTTCAGGTACTTTTCAAATATAAAACTAGGAAAAAGCTTTACGTGCCAAAATAAAATTTAAACAAGTGACTGGGATACCGTAATATGGAAAATGAAATATGGAAAACGTAATTGTTACTTCATTAGTCATGGTCATTACCTTAGTTCAAGACAGAGGTGGAAACCATTTTTGTTTATTGTATGTTTGATGTATCATATTGGTGGACCGAATTGTATTTTTAGGCAATGGGATGGTGGATTTACCTATTGGATTATACAGATAAACAAATGATAGAGATGCTCGGCTTGGCCAGGAATATGTGACCAAATGATGGGGCGGGAGGATGACAACTAGACTGAATTGTATTTTTGTTTCAAATGGAGGGTTAATTTATACGCTAGAAACATTGTTAAAATGTGATGCAGTAGAAAATAATTGATGGTGATGAGAGTGGTTTATACTTTATAGTGTAGTAGGACTCTAATGACTCAATTCATTCTTTATTTAATTTATATTGTTGTTTGTTTTGAGGGATAGAGTTGTTTACTCATTTAATGGTTGTTTAATTGTTTGATACTACCTCGGTCGTGGTTATATGTGTATACACATTGCATGTGGCGGGCAAATTTGGAAGCTTAATAACACTAGGTGTGTATTCATTAGTCATCCAGTTTCACCAGTTTGGTGGGGCGGTTAATATCGTGTTGTTCGACAACTACATGGGACCATAGAGTAGTCATTATTATGTACAATTTGGCAAGATTCCAGGTGTTTTAAAAGGCACTGAAAAAATTGTCTTGATTAATGTAAATGTGGTCGAAGCTAAGTTCCTTATGTATCTTGATAATCTAATGAGATTTATTTCTGAGAGAAGCATATTCTGGTCAGGGGGTGAGAATGATCTGGTGTCAATAGATGACAAAGAAGGTGATTTCAAGCATAGTCTTAGGATAGATAAGTCAGTGTGGTATTAATGATGATAATGTTGAAAATTATAGGATTCAGACCACATTGTCTGAT
The DNA here is from genome assembly GCA_028566215.1 of Silene coronaria. NCBI lineage: Eukaryota > Viridiplantae > Streptophyta > Magnoliopsida > Caryophyllales > Caryophyllaceae > Silene > Silene coronaria. The sequence continues at coordinate 5,523 of JAOWBH010151649.1, read as the reverse complement.
CCTGGGGTCTTGAGAGATGAACATTCATTTTTTTAAGCAGACCAATAGGAGGACCCTATGATGTGTTTAGGGTTTATTACTTTTGAGTTTCAACTTGATCACTCTTTATAAGGTGAGTTGTCACTGGCGTATGGATTAAGTCAGTTTAACAATTTGGATATGGTGCAGAATTATGTGGAAGCAGAGGACTCAGATTCCTATGTGGTCTTGGTTAGTGTAGATGGCCATATCTAACGGCGCCACTGAGTATGTGCATTAACACCTCAAGTTTGTTTAGGGTCAGGTGAAAGTGGTCTTGGTTTTGTGAAGTAGATGCTGGGTTTAATTAAACACTGTCACCAAGAGTGCGTGGTATTATTAATATTTTAGTGATCTAGATGGCTCATTGAATAATCTTGTCGTGGTTGTTGATTCTTGTGCGAACAGCAATATAATATTGGAGAAGTGTGAGGTTGAAGAACATGCCTGTCAAACTCGTATAGGAGGTAAGTTGGATGTGTGGATAACACGAGATGAGGTGGGAACAAATCACATACGCTCTGTAAATTTATGCAAGTGTATGGTCAATTTAAACCTCAAAAACATTAATAAAATGTGAAGGCAAACAATTGCCAGTGATATCAATATGGAAATGTAAACAATTTAGGAGGACGGAGCGAGTATATAGTACTCCATTTTCTTACGTTGTCGTTAGGTATGGCTCTTATGGCTGAGGTTGGATATTTGTTGAGCTCTCTTGACTTTATGTTGGATTACGAAATCTAACTCATTATAATATTTTATTGCTAAAATATTTAGCGTGCCTCTTTTTGTATCCTTTTTTTCCTAAAAAAAAAAAGAAGAAAACTTTGATGGTAAATCATGGTGGTTTTGGCCTGTGGTTCTCTCAGGTTATGTTAGCTTTTGAGGACCTAAGGGGTAAGGTTGTGCTTATGTTAGACTTCTCCTTGGCCTTGTTGGGGCAAGGAAGACATGGTTGTACGTTGCCTATCCAGTTATCCTTGTGTTAGCGACACAGAAAGGTTTTTAAATGTTCCAAAATGAACAGAATCACTGATGATGTTGAAAATTTATAGGTTTGAATCTAGAGCTAACTCTCTTCTGTTTTTATTTTGTGCTACTCATTGTGACATATGCGACATGTGAAGTGAACTAGTTCTCTTAAGTCTTAAGCACTGCTTGATTCCCTGAAGTCTCTCCCCCTCTCATATCACTCACACTAGAAGGGAAAAATAGCAAGTGCGGGCTTCTTAGCCCCCGAATGAATTGATTGATCAGTTGGTCATTAAAAAGGTAGAAATTCGTGTGAAATGTCTATGCTTGCTTTTTGTTTTGAGCTGCTTATTTCACTATGTAGCTTTAGTTCCCAAGCTCCATCAACCATTTTATGTGCCATAGGCCTGTTTGTATATTGTTGCTCTTACAACTTTCCTGACATGCTTAGTACGCTCAAATCTCGACAAGTCTCTGCTAGGTGACATCATTTGTTTTAAATTTTCAAGGCTTAAACTTTGATTAATAGTATAATGTGTTCATATTTTAAATTAGAAATCTAATCACATCAGTTTCTTATATATAGTCTCTTTTTTGTTTAATTGCATTGTTAATTTTTTTATTTTTCCAAAAATTGGAGCCTGAAACTATTTTCTGTTGGACTAGGTGATAACAAAGTTCTGTTCTGAACGTATCGCAAAATATGCATTTGAATATGCCTACCTGAACAACAGAAAGAAAGTTACTGCTGTGCACAAAGCCAACATCATGAAACTTGCTGATGGGCTTTTCTTAGAATCTTGCCGTGAGATTGCAAAAAGGTACCCTGGCATCGAGTACAATGAGATTATCGTGGATAACTGTTGTATGCAGCTTGTGGCAAAGCCTGAGCAATTTGACGTAATGGTTAGTATCCTAATTCGATGATTACTTCTCTTCAACTTCATTGTTACTAGTTAGTTATTCAGCGCTTTGTTGTTTTTTGCTCATCTTCTGTGACACTTTGACAATGTGTGTATCAGTGGTAACGAGGTTGGTTCGACTGGTTATTGACTTATTTCCTAGTGATCTTAGAAATTAGAATGCCTCAGTGTTCAACCTCTTAAGTAATCAATTTATGTTTGTAGCTTGATACTTTGTGCATGCACCTCGAAAGTTACATCAAGGCCACTTGTCCTATTCTCAAAGAGAAGATTTCAAAGTATACTTGGATAATTTGATAGAGACCAGATAGTTTTATATTTAGTTACTTTTTGAAAAGCTTGTTTGATGGGTATTTACTGTTTCGGGACTCATCATCACATACATATTCTCCACTTCTCTCTGATTCTGTTATGTTCTCTATTGGGGTGTAGAGTGCTGCTTGGTGATTCAGATTAGTTGATTTTCTTGGGTGGTTTTTATTAAGTTCACGTTGTATAGTCTTGGACAATTGTTGATGAGGAATTTTTTTTTTTGTGTGTGTATGTGTGTTTAACAGGTTACTCCCAACTTATATGGTAATCTAGTCTCTAATGTAGCTGCTGGTATTGCTGGAGGAACAGGCGTCATGCCAGGAGGTATAATACTCTACCACTGTATCTTTACATATGCACAATTGTTGTTCCGTAGTTATTGACACTCTTTGAACATTCATTGGAAGTTTGACCTGTCTGGAATGACTTGAGAAACAAAAACCTGAATGGCCGCGATCATGGTTTTAAATATTGGCCGTGACATTGAACTGTGAGCCTGTGACTGAGTTAATCAAGGTTTTGAAAGTCACCACAACCGTATTTTGAGCCGGTTTCAACCACATATACACTGGAAAGGCCCAGATTAGGCCATGATTACCGATTTCGAGTTTAATTCTCAAAACCGAGATTATGAAACTTAATTGTCTCGATCCGAGCCAAATGTCCGTCTATCAGGTCTAGCTTATTAGAGCTGTTGTCTTTAACTTGACCTTCATTCAAACTGATGTGAGCACTGGCCCTTGTTAATTTGGGTGATATTTAGGTAATGTCGGTGCTGATCATGCGGTGTTCGAGCAAGGTGCATCTGCAGGAAATGTTGGAAAGCGGGAAATGGTGGAAGAGAAGAAAGCGAACCCTGTTGCTTTACTCCTGTCATCAGCCATGATGTTGAGGCATCTGCAGTTCCCTTCATTTGCAGATCGGTTGGAGACTTCTGTGAAACGCGTAATCGAAGAAGGTAAATACCGAACAAAGGATCTTGGTGGAAATAGTTCTACTCAAGAAGTCGTTGATGCTGTCATAGCCAACCTGGATTGATAATTTGCCACTCTCATTCTGAGCACATCATCGTAGATTTTTACCCTTGCAATTTCTGACATAATTCTTGAGGGGAACATTAGTTTTCCGGCAGATATGAGTTTTTTTTTTGTTTAAATATAATTCATCTACACATAGATGAGCTTTCACTTAGGCGGGATTTTGTTTTAGTAGTTCGCTCTAGTACTAATACGGAATTACTTAAATAAGGAATAGCTTTCAGAACTCTCTTTATTAATGAAGAGTTTTATCTTGTTCAATTGATTTGTGAATGTTTGATGGGTAGATTTTGCATTTGGATTATTGCATATTTGCACACGCTTTTGAGGGCAAGCCTCGCTCTGGAACCATTGACTGACTACGCATTTGAAGAGAATTGGAGATAGTAATTACTCTTTCATATACAACTTTTTCTCCTCTTTCTATTATACATTGAACATTGTCATTAAGTTTTCAACTACTACCCTAAACCCTAAACCCTAAACCCTAAACCCTAAACCCTTCCTCTCAACCAAATAACTAAAATTTTCTCTCCTCTTTCACTTAAAATCTAGTCAAGTTTCTCTTGAAATTTCCAATTATGGTTTTTTCTCTTGAAATTTTCAATTATGGTTTATGATACCAAACAAGTAATTGCTTCATTTTATCAACAATTTACATTAATTTTTGCTTAATTAAATTGATTTAATTGTTTTTCTTCATTTAGGGATTATTTTTCAAATAGGGTTTCAATTGCTAGAGCAATTAAAATTTATAATTTCCCTTTACAAGAACAATAGTGGACTACCAATCTTATAATATGCGCTCATCAATAGCAATTTTCATTGTTCAATTGGTAACAACCACTACATTTGTTGCCTACGAGTTACGACTCGTTTCTGAATTTGACGACAACATGAAATGGTGGTGGTGGTAAAAGAGAGGAAATGCGTATATGAAAGAACAATACCCTACTTAAGTCTGATTCGGTGTATACTCATTGAGATCAAGTGCTTAAGTTGCACAATTGCTTAGTACTGAAGCTCAGGAAAAAAAAAATACCAATACTCGTTAATATTTGAGGTTTCTCATTTAATTAATACATTATTATTCGTATATTTTGGTATTATTATCAGAATTATCACAATAAATCTCGTATACAGATTAAACTCGAGGCCCCCATTTCGCCTTAAGAAAGAATTGTCGTTTATGAATGTGATATAAGTAAAGACCATCATAAGTAGCATTCCAAAAACAATGTCGACCACCACAACCATTGTCGACAAAATTCTTATCCTCAAGAAATGCAGGAAACCTAATATGACCATTCGACCGATAAAAGTCACAAATGTAGTTTGTATCTCCAAACAACTGGGTCCTGAAAGCCCATTCATAGTTACCATATATCTCAATTTGTTTACGAAAGTCTTTTTCTTGGTACGCGGAAACACAATGGATGTCCAGCATTTCGCCGGACATCCAATTCTCAATTATGATGTGAAACTTAGTACCTTTGAAATAAGGGTATGCTTCAATGCATATTGTTGCTAATGTTATGAACGATATGCATAATAGTACATGACTTACACTCCTCATTTTTGTATGTTTTTTTTTTTATTATTATATATGAATGTTTTATTGAGGTGCTAATCTATATATACTTGGATGATTTTTGTATTTTGTACTAAATTGAATCAAGAGAGGTACTTTTATTTAGTTGATTTTCTTCTGAATTGGGTTTTATTTACTCAGGCATAAAATCAATCAAATTTGGATTATCAATCCAGTTTTTAAGGTATATAATATGTTACATGTTCATCCATTAATTGAACAATAACACCCAATTAGATTAGTAACATGTAGACTCTTTACTTGTTTAAGTAATTATATGTTTATGTTACTAATATTTATACTGCGTAATTAGTGGGAGTACCTAGTAAGTATTAAGAGTTATTTGTTTATGTGTTAAGACTCTTCATGTTGCTAATAATAGATGTCATAAGTCATCGTTAGGTACTAGTGTGTGAGTAGTGCACTAGTGCTTAATATCTCGAGATTAAGCATATGAGAATGTTTGGCCTATTCTGCTAAAAATGAGTTCAGTTTAATTTTTCAAAAGTAGTTTTAAAGAAGTAGGAACATCAAATTGGCGCTTCTATTTTTATGAGCAACGGCGCCATTTTGATGCGGCTTTTGTCGCACAAGCCTATCAAACGAAATTTATAAAACTCAATACCAAACTAATGAATGTAGTAGGGTAAGGAGGTCGATCCACAGA
>JAOWBH010151639.1:0-12110 GCA_028566215.1 Silene coronaria | reverse complement strand
ACCCTTACTTGTGCTTTACTACTTGCTTAATTGGAATAGTTTAGAGTAGAGTTTGGTTTATAAATTGTTAATTTGATAGCGGTAATTAGTAGCTTGCGACACCTAGTTATTTTGCTAGTCAACTGTGATGCAATGTGACCACGGAAGAAGTGTATCATTACCATGTGATTAACCAAAAGTAACCAATGATGCAATGTGACCATGGGAGAAGTGTGTGTAGTATACCATGTGATTTAATTATTTAATTACGAAATTTGGATGTTAATTATATAGAAATTAAATTAATGGCAACACGTTATATGACCTGTGAATATTCCCCTGTCTAAGTTACTATATATAGTCTTGTTTTGGCCACTAAGTAGCCACATTTTTAGGGTTTATTAGTCAAACAATAACTCGCATAACCACATCCTAAACATAAACGTCGCATTTTCGTTGTCCTAAGATTTAATAATATTCGCCATAAATTCTAATCTCAAAATATAATTTCTTGGTGTTAATTTTCATGGTTGATTTCGAAATGGAGAGGATTTTATTATGCATACTTGTTCTGCTTGTGACGCTAAAATTTGTGGCTACGCAAAGTCAATCAAGCACGTGTAGCAAATATGCCTTCAAATCAAGTAACATGGGCAATGCATCTTCACCCATAACAAGTTTCCAGAGTTGTGCCGACCTACCGGTGTTGAGCTCTTTCCTACATTGGACCTATCACCCGACTAATGCGACCCTCGACATTGCCTACCGTCACACAGGCATGGGACCGGCTGCATCTAAGTGGGTGGTATGGGCTATTAACCCTATTGGGAAGAGTATGGTGGGGTCTCAGTGTTTGGTGGCGTACCACAATCCTAAAGACGGGTCAATGGTTGTGTATACGTCACCAATCGCTGGTTACGGGACAACATTGGCTAAGGGAGACCTTAGCTTTAAGGTATCTAAGTTGTCGGCCGTGGGAGGGAGCAATGAGATCATTATATATGCGACGTTGGTCGTGCCTAAAAATGCAACGACGTTGAATCAAGTATGGCAGGATGGTCCGTTGTCCTCGGATGGGACACCCGTTATGCATTCCACTATCGGGCCTAATGTTAGGTCTTTTGCATCCCTTGACCTTCTTTCGGGTGTTACTGTCACCACTGCCACCGTTACTGGGTCTTCGCTTAAAAATGTAAGTCGAATTTATAATTCCACGTTTATTTGTAATTTTTGAACACACTCGTAATTCCTTAGGGCCAGTCGATTTCAGGGGATTCCGTTGAGTAGTTGTAATTGTAATTTCGAGCAATATGAAGTATGTCGCGGCAACGTTACTAAGTGTTTTTGTAAATGTTGAATACAGATACATGGGGTGTTGAATGCATTAAGCTGGGGAATATTAATGCCAACAGGTGTAATAATAGCGAGGTATATGCGCGTTTTTCCAAAAGCGGATCCAGCTTGGTTTTACCTTCATGTTGGATGTCAAATGTCTGCATACATTATCGGCGTTGCTGGTTGGGCCACCGGCCTTAAACTTGGATCTCGGTCCGTAGGAGTTGAGCACTCAAAGCATAGAAACATTGGCATCACTCTATTTTGCCTCGGCACTATTCAGGTACTACTCTGACTCGATCTACCTCTGATAAACCCTTGCACCTTCCCTACCTTAATTCGAGCCAAGGGCACACGATAATATGCTAATGAATTTTTTTTGTATCGTAACATTTCAGATGTTTGCCTTATTGATAAGGCCAGTAAAGGATCATAAGTACAGAATATACTGGAATGTATATCACCACTCAGTCGGATACACCATTATCATCCTCAGCATCGTCAATATATTGGAGGGATTTACGATCTTGTCCCCCGATGATATTTGGAAGAAGACGTACATTGGGGTTATCGTGGCATTGGCTTTCATCGCTGTTATGCTAGAACCGTTTACATGGTATGTAGTGTTTGCAAGAAGACGTGCACAGGCCATTGATTTTGGCAACAAACATGGTAATTTTGCATAGGGCCATAAGTTTATATCATACGAGAAGGCTTTTAATTTGAATTCCCATAGTTGAATAGTTAGGAAAGGAAGATTTGAACTTGTTGCATAACGTCCTTAGCAGTTTCATCTTAATCACTAGATCAAAACTTCCTCGGACATATGATGAGCTCATTGAAAAATGAAAATGATCAATCGTCCCAATAGCTATTTATTGTGGTACTATGTTAACTTGTCTTTAAAAGCGCAAAACCCAACAAGGACGCGTGCAATTTGTTAGTCACGCCTTATGTACAAAGCGCACCTAAGCTTCCCAAAATGTTTTGCCTAGTGCATTACTGATCCTCTCGCTTAGGCATGTTTTTTGTAACCTAAGCATGTTAATATAACCTTTTCTATGCATGGCTACCTTTCTCGTTCCCAAATTTTTTATGATTTCTCGATCTATTATTTTAGTAGTCAATTTTGCATTTCAAGGCAGTGTCACTCGTACAAACAAATTCACGCACATTGACATACTAACTCAGGATGTTGAAGGAGCTAATGATGCAGTAATAGCCTGAATTGGCTAGATTTTGCTCTGGTGATCTCAGTTTTGTTGGAAGGCACAATATGAGTCCTTGATAAGGGGATCGGAATACCTCTCCGATCTGCCTCTCACAATCCTGAGTTGGAGAAACTACCAAGCACAGCGCAGATCATGATTGAAGGGTACTCAGTTGGCTAAGCTAAAGAGTAACATGCTGAGTGAATCAAATCATATGGAATGCCTATTAAACTGACTTGGCTAAACAAGTAATCATGTACATTCTTCACGAGACCCAATTATTTAGTTCAGGGACATGCACACATTCCCCTCACTGTAATCACCCATCTCACAATTTCATAGAATATTTATTTAATCAATCAGGAATTTGTTGGCTTCTAATAAAGACCAACTAAAATATACTCCGTAGTAGAATTTACACAGGCAAAGATCAAAGTGTTATTAAGACAAGATGTATAATCGACGATACATTATTTCTTAAACAATCATGTGTACACAAGCATGAACCTATCGTATGAAACCGTCAATGTGAAGAATCGACCATTGTTTGGAACTGACAATGTGAGGAGGCACAGCGAGGCTGTCACAAAATGTGGGTGATTTGTTGATCCAGACCAGTGACACCTGCTAGTTGTACAGTACGTAGGCCCACGCGTTCCAGCCAATATGCGTGATAACGATGCATTTACTCGTAAGTTTGCATAATTGCATGAATTAACAACAAATCTCTTCCTTTAAACAACATACACTTCATCCCAACTTGTCGACTACCCTTATGTACCATCGACTGTGTTCTATAAATACAGAAGTTGCTCTTAGTGACCTCAAAATTACACGATACTGAGAGCTAAATACTAGTGTGAATCCAAAACAGATTGTTCGGAATGGAGAGTATTCAAGGGAGCTCTTTTGGTTCAAGAGAAGCAATCTCCTGCATGACTTGGGCCTTGTCTGAATCAAACTGTTCATCCTCTGCAATATCATTCCAAGATTCTCAGAAAACTGGGATATGAGGTGACTTAGGAAAAAGCCGATAATACTTTGATTGTTGAGCTACTGATTACAGCGTGACCAATTATAAGTAATAGTAAAGCTACTGATTCCAAAAACGTGTACCTTTGTCAGTCTTCAGTTCTCCTAGCAATCGAAGAAGCTTGCTCTTATTCGCAACTAGGATGTTTGATATGTCTGCTGGCTTATTTTGATTCGCAGCAAACAACTGTTTGTAGATTTAAAATACACGAATTACAAACAAGATGGGGGCAACACTCATCATCTGAACCATATTTTCGACTAAAGCTCACCTTGAAAACGTGAAAAGCTTCTATCTGAATGGTCTTGCTTGACTCCTACATTAGGTACAATATTAATATTCAGATGTCAGAAAATAAGTAACGTATTTGTTTCCGGCTTTTTAAGATTCTATAAAGAAATATTCATGAAGCAAACAAATGATAGAGCTTTCCTCTATCTGTTTATGGAGCAATAAGGTATCAGGCTATTATATACGGAGTACAATATAGAAGTTCAGGAAAATAGGTTATCATACTCTTAAAAGGTTCATAAGTATCCTTAGATTTTCCCTGGAGCTCACATACTTCGTCATGGTTGCAGAGTTACTACGATCCAGCAACATATCTCCCAAGAGCTGCAGCATTAAGTATGAGCATAAGCCACGAAGTAAATGACAGCATATAACCGAATAAGACCATAAACTTTCTATACCTTTACAGCTTGTCTCCTGGTGATGTAGTTGCTTGATTCCAGCAGTTTGGAATTATAGTCTGCAAAAAACTGAAGTAGGCAATGGACTCAAAGATCAGGAAGAAAAACAAAAATCCTAGGCATGTGATTCAACAATAGACTGTGAGTCTGAGATAACATAACATTCGGCATCTATGACCCTATGAGTTCCTAGTTTCTACAGAACTTTTCGATCATCTTGCTGAAAAGGCTATTTCACGTACTAAAATTATGTGTATAAGCTATTCCGAAGAGCAGTGGACAATTTACAAAAAGTTTTGGGTATATTGGGAGTAGCGTTATAAGTTATACCAAGTCCCTGTCGACATTATATACTATGTAACTAAGTGTGAACGTGATCTTCATTCACACGCCTCTAACCAGAAAAGGATAGAACTTAAGTAAAGAGTAGTTCAGCAACTAAAAGAAATACAATAGTCTACAACAATCGCTCACACATCCCCAAAGGACGACGATTTTAAAGAAGATGGAAACATGCAGCCCTTTCCTATCACCACTATGGCACCGCTCATAGCTAACCATACCTATAAATTGGGTCAAAATACACTATGCATGAACGAGAGAATAGTTTTTTTCTTTTCATTCTTTGTTACCATTACCATAAATTGAGTATTTTAACTGATTAAATTAGACACAAGCCTTGCAACTTCCAGCATCATGCTAAACCATGTGCTAACTGCTAAAAGACGGGGAAAAAGGGACTGGCTGAAGCAATTACCCAGTCATAATTGTTGGTCAGGAATTCAGCTACAGTTGATTTGTGCCTTGTCAGGAGTTCCTGCATAATGACCACAAGTCAGAGTATTTACATTAGCAAATAAATTACTATAAACCGGTAGGGTTGTATCCAGAGCAACTTATTGATCTGGTTGAAAGAACACAGTTTCCAGAAGTGACAGCTGTAGAATATTTAGGCTTCTCTTATTGTTAACTCTACCTCGAGCGTTTTTTAGCAGTGTAAAGCATATATCATAGAACGCACAACCATGAGCAATTTGGCAACAAGTTGAGTGAATGAATACACACATATATATATATATATATATATATATATATATGAATGGTTAACCTTAAAAGTAGCAGCAGCATCTGCAGCAATGTCAAAATTTGGCAGTTGAATGAAATCAAAAAACTTCTTCAGTTCTTCTGATTCGAGTACATATCTGTAAAGGATACAGAATGTCATCATCTGCTGGGGGAAACAGGCAAGCAAACAGATATGTGACTGGTAACTTAAAAAATGTGAATGTTAACCTAAAATACTACTTCCTCTAATACCACGAAAAAGCTACAAATGTTAGTGTGAGTGTGTGACTTTGAAACTTGAAAGTAACTATATGTTAAAACATTTCGGAATAGATTCATCATAACTAAACATGTTGCCAATTTTGGTACTCTGACACTTCCCTTAACTGCCGTGTCGCGTGTCAGACACGTGTCGGTGTCTGACACTACACAATACTTCGACACTTCAATTTAGATCACAAAACAGGAAAATTCACCCAAATAGCCGTGTATGACACTCCGACACGTGTCAGACACGACACAGTGTCGGAGAGTCGGAGTAACACACAATAGCAGAAAGTTCAAGGAATCAGAGAAGATGATTTTTGAGAAAACATAACATAACTCAACGACCACATTGATATCGAGGATTGGGAGACACAAAAGGTAGGAGAAAACTATCCACTCACTTTGCCACGACTTGATGACGAATGCACTCCCTCAACATAGAACCATAATGCAAGGCCATGTCTGCATTCTCATATCTGAACAGTGAAGTGATAAAAATGAGACTAAATATTTAAGGGGAATATCTGACAAAGATATAAATAGAAGGAAAAAAAACCATGACGGGATCAATCAAATAAAGCACGCCTACATACGGAGTATTCCAAAATTCTGCTCACAACTAGAAAAAACCAATACGATCGCTCTATATAAAATCACTACCGTACGATGGAAATAAAATCTTGCAATATAGGTATGGCATGGGATACAAATTGACAATATAATTCACTGCAGAAAAATTAGTCTGAAGAACCACCCCAACATCTCACCCCCCCCCCCCCCACCCCCACCCCCCATTAACATACCCTGTCATAAGTATATCGATCAGATCTTTGTTTCTTTCCAGGTAATCAGATGCAATTAGACGATATTGAACTTGTTGCCTTTGCAAATTAGCAACAATTTGGGTGGCATCTTTACGAGCCTGCAAAATTTACCCTTAAACAATCAGCAACAACAAAGAGAGAGCTGTATCTGTATGTCCACCTGATACAACTATCTTTTCATCACAACTGTGATGGTGTTGACATCCAGTAAACACCAATCCCTAGAAAGACGAGGAACTTAGGGAGAACTGGAGAAGTGAATATAAAACCATGTCATAAGAAGATATGGACATACCTCTAAGTTCAATTTGGGAAGACAAATGATTATTAAACGGAAAGTGTTCTCTTTGAAGAACTCTTGTGTTAACTGCGTACAGGCCTCTGCAACTGGCTCTGATTCACTATTCCCATATAAAATACATTTCAATTCTCGAATAACCTTGCTTAGCTCTGTCATCTGCTTGTAAAATGTTCTTGGGAGTTAGTGGTCAATATTATGTCGTATACAAGAGTTGGATTGGATAAACAAAAAGTACATCCACATCATAATGCACTATTACGATTCGCAAAAGTGTGCGTGCTACAGGGAACAAGCTGCTATGTATCTGAGGATTCAAGTAAATAAATCCAATCCAGATAAAGCAAAGGCATATGCAAGAGAAAGCGGGACAGGAGATGTGTCCGTGTGACTATAGCATGGGACACGAGATAAGACACCAAATGGGACAGGGGATCCTTATTGGCAAGCAAAACACTGAAACATAAACTTGTCATATTATCTTCTTCTGAGCTTCTTTAGAAAGCTAGAGAGCAAAATGAAACTACGGTCTCAAAACAACATCAATAACACCATCTTCCTAAATCTCAAAGGATACTGCCTATTTTAAAGCTGGACATAGTTACACAAAAGTTCCTCGTGTTTTCAACTAGTTCACACACTAAAAATATTACCATTCACTACACAGAAGATTTCCGTCAAGAAACCAAACTTTAGTTTTAAATACTATCAGTGAAAAAAGAACAAAGCTTTTTAACACTTGAGATAATTTATTCCCAGAAATTTAAGGACTAACAAAGACCCGAGACACTGGCAAAACATTATAATCCCTGAAAAAGCTAATAATGTCCAATAAATCGAGCACTTTCATTCAACAAGCGCAGAAGGATCTACCCTTTAACAGTGAAGACATTAAAATCAATAAATTTTAAATTTTGCCAATATTGCACAAAAGATCGATTTTCTCCGAATTAGACCAACCTTCACTTAAATCTTCAACTAACCTAAATCCATAACACACAAAAGGGATAAAATCTCACAATTTCACAATTTCGAGCATGCTTACAAATTAACCTAAATCAAATACATTAACACATCACAAATCAATAAATAAAACATACAAATAATATTCTATAACAATCCTAATGCAATTGATAACATCATCATCATCATCATACGATAATAATGAAACCAATGAAGAAACACTAAATCTAATTAAATCACTATAGCTCCAATTAACTCAAAAATTCGCAGTTTCAAATTAATAATCGAATACATTAACACATCAGAAATCAATAATAATCTAACAAAACCCAAATACAATTGATAATATCATCATCATGTGAACAAAATCGAAAAAAAGATAAACCTTTTCCTCGCGTTTGCTCTCGCGAATTGCATCTTGATCAACGAGGGTGAGAAGATCGCGACATAATCGAACGAGCTCCGCTGGAGTTCGCGGCTTGGATTTAAATAATCCCTTCATTGAAGCTCGTTTGAGCTATGCAATGTGCTTGGATAAAAAAATGGAAACAATTGAGAAGGTATTGAATGTCGAAAGCCAGGGTTTGTGATTGAATTGGATTGGGGATGAAGAACAAGTTGTGAATTGTATTGATCACAAAGTTTGCATCTTGTGTTGTTGTTGTTGTTATCTTTTTTTTATTATCCAGATATTTGTGGTAGTTTCCCTCACTTTTGGATTCTATCGTTAAAATTCTATCTTTGCAAATGTTGGGAGAGGATATTTATGATTTTCTTTTCACCCTTATTTTTTATAATAAGTAATTGAGTTATTCTACATAGTATTCTTAAGTTTTTCGACTTTTTACATGGTATTCCTACATTTTTTTTAACATACATGGTACCCCTAAATATTGACTTTATCACTAACCGTACCCCTGACTTTAATTTCCGTCAAATATACTTAGTTTTGACGTTAATTGATAACTATTGACGCTTATTTGGCAATCTTATGTGAATTTTTTTAGTGTGTATTTTATTCAATAACATTTCCCCTCACATTTTCCTCCAAAATGAAAAAAGAATTGAGAAACAAAAGAAAGATGAAAAGGGAATTAAATAGACAAAATTGGAGAGAAATGGGAGGAGGGGTTTGTTATTGAATAGAATACACACTAAAAAATCCACATAAGATTGTCAATCAAGCGTTCTAGTTATCAAATAACGTCTAAAACTAAGTATATTTGACGGAAATTAAAGTCAGGGTACGGTTAGTAATAAAGTCAATATTTAGGGGGTACCATGTATGTTAAAACAAATGTAGGGGTATCATGTGGAAAGAAAAAAAAAACATAGCGGTACCATGTAGAATAACTCATTTTAATAATATCGTTTAAATTGATTCTTTTTACAATTAGGGTTGTTGAATGGGTGATTGTGGGGTTATCGACCAGGCCGGAATAGGGTAGTCAGAGGGTGCATTATGAGTGGCCGGAGGGTGTAGTATGGGTCGGCGTTGCGGGCGTAGACGTCGAGAATGAACCTGTTGTATGCGTGAGAGAGGGTGGTCGGCATGCGGGAGGTGATCGGCGGGTATGGGGGTGGGGAAGGTTGTCGTAGGGAGGGGACGGGGAGGGGTGGTCGGCAATGATGGCAAGAGGTGGGTGTGTGCCGGGATTGTTGGCAGTTGGGTTGAAGTGTAGTTTACGTGGGTTACATGCCTCATCTCCTCTTCTTTTTATGCAAGAGAGAAATTAGGGTGAGAAATGAGCGGGGGAGGGGTAACTTTGGAATAAGTCGAAAAAATGTGCGGGATTAAGTAAAATTATGTGCAGGATTTAGCATGTCCTTGATATTTGTTATATATACAAATACACATTTTTTTAATATTTGTTATAATCTGGGTTCTATAAGTTTGGTTTTTAGTAATTAAATTTGTAGATTATTTATACCAAATTACGTTAAAAATTGAAATTTTAAAAAAAAATTATATTATTGTCATCTTACGGAATATTATTAAAATTTAGTAATCATAAAATAAGACGATTTATTAAGTAAAATAAACTGAGTCTTAAAGAGTGAATTGAGGCAGAGGTTTTTTACTATTAAGTTTGAATTTATTAATTTATTTGTCTAATAGTGATCAAAAACAAAACATGAAGTTAAATTTTAATATAATGGTGTCATAATGAAAAGTAAAAGCCGAGATCGTAAAAGAATTTTGTCTAGGTTTACAAATTACCTTAACATTTTGTAATCATATCTTCAAAGCGTTTTTAATCAGACAAAAAAAGAGTAGTTAAAGAAAATTTGACGACTTTTCAATTATTGAGAACATTTTGAGAAGATGGCGGATTATTGGAGGATGATTCAAGTTGGGATTATTTGGGGAAAACTTAACGAACTTAGGATTATGGTGATTTTTATTTCTGTAATTTGCCCATAAATGGGTATGATACAAAATCTACCCCCATACCGCCAAGCATATTGTAATGACTCAGAAAATGTCGTGCGCGGCTTGTTCACTTCGAATCCATTGATTTTACATTTTCACACCTTATTTCTCTGTCCCCAGAATTCTTAAAGGTCATACTCCAAAATTACCTCATATATGTTGGCTTCGCTTATGATTCTTAGTGTCTTAGTTTATTTTGCAATTAAATTTCCACTCAATGTGTACTAGCTTGTTGCAACAAGACCTATATACTAGTATATATACTACAAGTACTATCAAATAAGCCTCTTTATGAAGTGCAACTCAATCAAAACTACTTCCTATCTTTAAGCTTGATATTGTTAATGTTGTACGGAAGCGTCGATACCTTTTGGGTTGGACCTCTGTTGCGTCGGTGTCCACTTTCCATAATATTACGATATTGTCTGCTTTAGGCCAACCTCTCACGAATGTAACTTGGCCTCCTTTCCAAAAAGTCGCATATTATTATATTTTTGGACACTTATAAGGATGATACTCCATCTTTATACCACTGTTGTGTTACATGAGTTTGCACCCTATCTGATCTCCTCAAACTCAAACCAAGGATCATCATCTTAACTCGGACATTGGTCTCTATGAAGGAATCTTCACACCCTACACCCATAACTTCTAAACACCCTTAGCATCATCAAGTCTTGATAACCTCCCATAAACCGACACACATGTGTTTCCCAGGGGTCTAGATGTCCCTTCACGGGACTTATGCTACGCCTGCGTATCAAACCCATATGCTTCCAATATACCTTGGACTGGGTCTGCGTCCATTGCCTCAGCGTGCTACCCCATTCTGCCTTTGGACATACCATATGGACCGTTTTTTGTTACTTCCATTAAAACTCAGGCACCTCAACTGTAACACTCCCATTGACCGAGAGGCCACGAATAAGGCTATCTCGAACTATGAAGGTGCCACAAGCTCGGTTTCCCGAGTATGTAGTGCGAACAATTCAATCCAAAACATTTACCATAGAGTTATAAAGTGAAGTCATACATAAGTTCAATACCAAGTACCCAATACTACAATCCATCTAGTCTCATCTAAGATACTCATAAGTCTAAATAATACAAGGCATCTAACAAAAGAGTTGTGACATAAATGAGGACCGCTCCCAAGCTCCAATCCCGCATGTTATGCATCTATATATAAATACATGTCAAACCACTGCTCTCCACATGATCGGAAATCATCACGTGGATCGACACAGTTTTTCCAAAAACCATTAGTCTTGCTAATCAATGAAATGATGAACATGTGATATGATATAAATGTAACATAAAAATAAGTAAAACATACCATGCCACCTCCTCACCTCCATCCACACCAGTGACGGCATCGCAAGTCACCCATAACCCGGACCGCAGTCCGAAACAAGTACCGGGACGCACCCAAGTACGGGTCAGGACGCTAATCGGACTCTTGCCCGACGTTACGGCTCACCGTAAGTCTCTCTGTTCTCAAGCCATTAATGTGCACATCTCTCTTAGGGTGGGAAGCCCTAAGGGACGATTCAAGCGTGAGACGGTCTCTCAACCGTCTCACGTCTCCTCAACACCTCCATAACCCTCATATCGCCTCCAAACTCTATCAAGTAATCATAGATATGCAAATACCCCAAGGTGTGTCAAACACATCTTGGTAACAACATCATAGAACATATACCATGCATCATTTATCAACATAAATCCATTATCATCATTCTTTCATGTATCATGACAAAACTCAACATGCTCATAAATTCTTCATTTTAACTCAGGTTTCAACATTATATTCACTGTAATACTCCGGATTATTTTGACTCGATATCTGACCCGATAAGTAGGTTATTATCGTATTAGCGTCAATTTATATATTTTGGGTGCGTTCACGAGTATGTTTAGTCGATGTCGGGCATCGTAATTATATTATTAAATTATGATCGAGTTATATAATGTTGTTTTGCGGGTTTGGGTCGAATATGGGTCGTGGG
>JAOWBH010151628.1:834-12110 GCA_028566215.1 Silene coronaria | reverse complement strand
GTTCCGTAATTGATTAGGTTTGCTGCAAGAATACCAATTGTTGTCGCCATTTGAAAACACATGTTCAGAGCTCCCCTAAGATTTGCTGGTGCCATTTCAGAGAGGTACACTGGTACAGACTGCACAAATTCGATAAATAAAATGTTAATAGTTAGTAGTTAACTTAGTAATTGTATCTCGTTAAAAGACTAAAAAATGAAAGGAGAATAATATTGTACCTGATTACAAAAACCGACTCCAATACCAAGGAAGATGCGACCAACAATAAGCATAAGTACATTTTGCGCAAATCCATTAAGCAGAGATCCAACAAGAAATGTAAGTCCACCGATGAACATTGACATCTTCCTACCGAATGCTTTAGTAATGGCCGAAGCAAAGAATGAAGCCACTAAGGCTGCAAGGTAAAGTGAGGACGTGAATAGTTGTAGGAGATGACTATCAAATTTGCAGTATGCACTTTCATGACTTGCATCTGCTGTCTCTTTCCGATACACTGATGGAAAAAACCTTTTCAGGAATATGTCCATCGATGTCACTCCTCCTGCGGTATAAATTAAATAGAATTAGTAGCTTACGAATATTTATTAATAACACGATGTTATAGGTGAAATCATTTTATAATTTTTTCACTTAATCTTATACAACGACTTTATATGTGAGATGATATTTAGCTAAGTGTTACAAAGTGGTGTGACATTTCGTAATACATAATCATTTAAGTAATGTGTATATAAAGTTAATTCATTTGACGCATAGGTAAGAAAAATAATCGTAACAAAATATGAGCGAAATATGAACCTGAAATTCCAATGTCATATCCAAATATGAGACCACCAGTGGCACCAACAAAACACGTGAATATAACAAAGAAGGTGACTCCACCTTCATACTTCCTCCCACTCGGTGCCGTATTTGTAAAACCTCCCCCTGCCATGTCTCAAACACAGCTGAAAATAATGTGCGTGATAATTATAAAATAATATGTGACTTAACTGAGACAAATACAAAATAATATGTTAATCAATGTGTTAAAAAAAATTAGTTTCTTCTTTTGTTTGGTGAATGTGACTTAAAATGATTTTTGATTGAGTGATGTCGGCAATTGTTAAAGGAGGATTATTTATAGTGTTAATAGTGTGTGTTTTTAGTCTATAAAAAGATGTAGATGTCCACTACTTAAGCTAAAGTATTGGCCACTAACAAAGTTTAGTGTACGCAATTAATGGATCACTAAAATTTCTAGATCGGGTAATTCTCTTTTTTTGCATTAATAGATTAGTGAAAGATGAGTTTTAAAGTTTCTTGCGTTTTCTTTATTTTTTAAATCAATTAAAATATGTATTTTATAGAGTGCTTTAAGTCTTCAATTAATATTATTTTAGGTACAATAGTTATGAGTAATATAAATTCCATGTTAAATTTTGGAATAAAATAGAATACTTTTTCATATTCCAAATAAGTCTAATGAGATATATCATATATGTAACCATCTGAAAAAAATGTAACTTTCATAACAACATACTCACTCAGAGGATGTAATACATGGAATAATTAAAGTCCAGAAATTGAATAATTGAAGTGGACAAATAGTATAATTGAAGTAGAATAAAGTCAGTTATGCGTTGATCTGGGAAACATGTCAGCTGGATCGGGTTCTGGTCTGGTTAATTTGGGTCGGGTTATTGCCTGTTTAACAAATTTCGGGTCTGGTCATTTCGAGTATAAGATATTTTCCGAGTATATTGTACTTCGTATCAACTTGTTTAAGGATAATAATGAGCATTCTTCAACAATAAACATTCAAGCGGGTCATATAGGTGGGGTGAAATTGAAGTTACGGTTCAAGCTATGGTTCCCAATTCAAGTGTACGGTTGTGTCATTTGAAGCTTAACAATTTTGCCAAAACTAGACATATTTAAGTCATAACGAGCTAAATAATTCCAATAGATTAACTAGTACTCACTCTCATTGACTAAAATCATACAATTAGTATAAATAAATTTATATAAGGAGACATTTCATTGAATTGTTTGATCATGAATAAGAGAACTTATATTATTTTAAAATTAAATAATTGTTTGGTCGACTTTTACGCATATGAGAAAGAATATATATATATATATATATATATATATATAGATTTAGGATCCGGTGAGAACGACTATTCGGTGAGAACGGTGAGAACACTAAGTATAGTAGTAGTATTATTAAAAGAAATCTAAGGCCCGCCCTTTTATCTCACTGGCATTAACCCAAACTTTTCATCATCACCCAAATCAAACTTACTGTTATTCCTCTCCCCTCCCCTGGCATCAGCCACCACCCCAATCGCCGGCAAGCCACCGTCTTTCTCGCTCACCACGTTTTCTCTCCCCGTCATCGTTCTCACCGCCACCGTATTTCGCGCTCATCACTTCCTTCATCACCGTCATCACCGTCTCGAGCTTTGATGGCAACATTCAACATTTCGAAACGTTGACTTTCAAATTTCAGATCTCGATTAAAATACCCCACGCTACTAAACAGCAAACACATTTCCACCCATCCTCTCGCAAATCTCAAAATCACCGATATTTCTGACTGCGGGTACCACCACTGTGATACAGCCGGCATCACCGATGAACTACTACATCACCGGCCCACCAACGATACATTTGGCCGTCAACGTCAGTACCACGTCGCACCAGTGTCACATTTGCTTTTTCCGTCAACGATCATCATATCCATCACCGTCATCGATCAATTCCGTTTTGTTCATTGCCGGCGACAACTATCTCACCTCCTTCTCTTCGTTGATTCCCGTCTATTCCAATGCATCTATACTAATTTTGTATGTATCTAACCATTGTTTTAATCTATCTAACATAGATGCACAAAATTAATTTCTAGGTACATAAAAATTGATTTCAGATACATCAAAATAAAACCCAGATACACTTATTTTTTGTAGCTCAAATTAATTTTGCAGCTCAAAGTGCGATAGTTAGGAGGAGAAAGTAAAATTTTTCCGTCATTTTCGCCTGAGTTCCACCCCAAATCCATCAGACCACGTACCTCGCTGGCGATAAGACTTGACAACCCTTCCAGGTCAGCTAGCAACTTCGCCGTCGATGATGAATAAGTAACTCAATTTGGACATCAATATAAGGAACGATAAACGTTTCCTTGTGCTTGGTGGCTCCGGGTGGTGGTGACGAAGAAAGCAAACATGATGAGCAAGAAAGAGATCAGGATAGGAGTGAGATTGAAGGAAGTGGTGTTTGTTGGCGCCTAGTGGTGGTGTGTTCACCGTGGTCTGACGGTGGCGGTGGCTTGCCGGAGATTGGGGTAGTGGTTGGGGAGAAATGACGGGGAGTTTTGTTAGATAGCTGAATTATGTTTGGGTTATTGTGAGATGGTGGGCCGTTAATTAGTTTTATAATCCTATTGTTAGTATGCGTTCTCACTGTTCTCACCGAGTGGTCGTTCTCACTGGATCTTGACTCTCTCTCTCTCTCTCTCTCTCTCTCTCTATATATATATATATATACTTATATAAAAGAATTTTTCGTACTTAAGAAATTTATTATTGGTAGCATTTTTATAATTTTTGAACAAATATATTTTTCTAAATATTAAAATCAAACACTTTACTTGAAAATACAAACATCATATATACAAAAACAGAGGGAGTATCTGCTTATCAACTGATTAATAATGCATTAAACCTTCTTACATTCATGGACACTGAACACACTATCAATAGCTTATATATTCCCTCTAGATGACTAGATACATCATGGAATTGATTAATAAATGGAATTAGTTGAGAATTTAATTAATTGATGAATGAAATTGATAACAAGAAAGTATAATGTCAGCGATAAACGCAAAATCGTCGTTCTAGGGTTTCTCCTGTGAGCGGTTTTTTTCGTCCTTTGCTTCCTGTTTTTTTCCGTCCTCTTCTAGGGTTTTTTTTTTCTGTTTTCTTTACAGTTATTCCTAAATTTTCATCTCAGTTTAATCTCTTTGGTCCTTGTTTGGTTCTATCATGGCTGATGATAGCACAAATGCTGGTAGGGAGGATGATGAAGACGGTGAGTTCGTATGGGATGAAGGAGGAGGCGATGAGGTTGTAAAGCCGTCAGATTTTGCCCTTATTGGGAGACTTTGGGGCTCAAAAACAATTAATATCAAAGCAGCTATCGATACTATGTGCAAATTGTGGAGTGTTCGTAAGGAGGTTCGAGGTAATATCTTAGACTCTCATACAAAAACTTTCATGTTTCATTTCCAAGATATCAAGGATAAGGAGAGATTCATTGAGGGCCAGCCTTGGCACTTTGACTCTTTAGTTTGGGGGCTAAATGATCCTAATACTAGTGGTAACCTTTGTGATGTACTGCTATCTTTTGTACCCTTCTGGATAAGAGTTTATGATTTACCTTTGGAAGGTAGGGGGTGGAAGAAAATTGGTGTCTATGTTATCAAGGATTCGTCTTCTTATCCTCAGTTGGATAGGGCCATACGCATTAGGGTTTTACATGATGTTCGAACGAAGTTACGGAAAGAGGTGTCTATAATAATGAAGGGGGGCCAGAAAGTGAATTTTCCTGTTAAATACGAGCCTCTCCCTTTGTGTTGCTATGGTTGTGGGGTACTTAGGCATGGGGAAAAGGATTGTGAGGAGGGACCTTATGAGGAAGAAACACATGAGTATGGTGCATGGATTAGGGTCTCACCTTGGAAACCATTGCGCAAAGAGGAAACGAGGAAAAGATTTGGGGTGGAGAAAGATCTCAGCAAAACCTTTGAAAAGATGGGTGGGAAAGACGAGAGTGCAGCCATCGAACATATGGTGAGGAAGCTCCAGGAGGTAACAATTAACTCCAAAGCGAAGACTGTACCCATATTTAATGGGTCTAGGGAGCTGGTGACAACGAATAACTCTAAAGGATTGGAGGGCTTGGGGGTAGGTAGTGGGGGAGACAACTCCACTCCTGGCCAGGAGGATGACATTGCTACTGAGGCTGAAGGGCGTAAATGGCGGAGGTTTACACCAAAGACTACTCGGGGGAATGTAGGGGGGAGCATGATAGGTACGAAGAAGCGAAATAGAGAGAAGCAGGATGATTTTGAGGTGGTCGAAACGTCGAAACGGTTCCACCGTCTTAGTGAACTGGGTGACGAAGTAATGGGAGAGTCTCTAAACGACAACTGGGTGTGGGAGGGCGGAGGCAAAGGGGGAATGACGAGTGTTGAGATGGATGCGAAGGAATTGCGGGGAGCCCAAGCGGTTGGTGGGCAGTCTTTTTCACCAGAAGTCTTGATATCGGCGGAGGTTGCGGCTGAGCAACCCCGCCGGGAACAATGAGTCTCCTCTGCTACAACTGTCGGGGATTAGGCAACGACCCGACAGTTGCTAGGTTGAGGGGGTTGCTACGGGGGGAAAAAGCGGATGTGGTGGTTCTGTTGGAAACGAAGCTAAGGAGTTTGGAATTTCAAGGTGTTATAAAACGTCTAGGTGGAGATTATACTGGCATGGGTTTTGATTCGATTGGTCGGGTTGCGGGGGTTGCTATTCTGTGGAAAGAAGGGGTCGATGTGGAAGTGATTTCCTCGTCGGCACATCATGTTGACGTTGTTGTTAGGGAGCTCTTTAATTTATAAGAGTGGCGTCTAACAGGGATATACGGATGGTCACGAAACGAGGAGAAGTAGAAGACTTGGCAGCTTATGAGAGATTTAATGGAAATGTCGACTTTACCTTGGGTGATAATGGGGGATTTCAATCAAATTCTTTTTGAGCATGAGAAGCAGGGGGGCATTCCGAGGGAACAAAGATTGATGGACGACTTTCGTGAGGCGGTTGGCGATTGTGGCTTGCTAGATATTGGTTTCTTGGGAGATGTCCATACTTGGTGGAATAAGAGAGGTGGGATGGAGGCTATTTATGAGAGGTTGGATAGGGCTCTAGTTTCCACGCCCTTCTTGGAGAGATGCCCTACGATTGCTTTACACCATCTTGAGTTTGATAAATCGGACCATGCACCCATAAAACTCGCTCTTTCTACCACAGTCCAGTCCAAGCGGGGGAGGCAGTTTCGTTTCGAAGACATGTGGGCTACTAGTGATGGTTTTGAGGATGTGATAAGGGAGGCTTGGTCGGATGGGGGGTATGTAAACGAGGGACATGTGGCCTTAGCCAAATTAAGCCATTGTTCAAAGAAGTTGAGTGAATGGAGTAAGGTACAGTTCGGAGACTTGCGCAAACAGATTGATTAAACAAGGACTCGCATGAATTTTCTGAATGCGTGCCCCCATACGTCTGATTCAGCTTCTGAGCGTAGTGGCTTATGTAAGAATTTGGATGAATTGCTTATGGCGGAGGATACTTTCTGGAGGCAAAGAGCTCGAGTTAATTACCTAGCGGAGGGGGACAAAAATACGAGATTTTTCCACATTACGGCCTCAAATTGAAGGAGGAGAAATAAGATTATTAGACTCAAGGACGAGGCCGGAATTTGGGTTACTGACGAGAGCCGAATGCGGGAGTTGGCTATGAATTTTTTTGATAATCTGTTTTCTTCGAGCGGGCCGACACGATTGGAGGAAGCCTTGGCTTGTGTTGAGACCTGTGTGACGGAAGAAATGAACAACGAGCTAACCAAACCTTTCACTGTGGAGGAAATACGTGTGGCCTTTTTCCAGATGAAGCCGAGTAAGGCTCCTGGTCCGGATGGTTTAAATGCCAATTTTTTCCAAAAATATTGGCATATTATTGGTCGTGATGTCGCAGCTTTTGTCATTGATTGCCTTAATGGAAGAGAAGACATGGCAAATGTTAATAATACCCATATTGTCCTAATACCAAAAATAAAAAATGCTACTGAACTGCAAAACTTCCGTCCTATATCGCTGTGCAATGTTTTATATAAGATTATTTCCAAAGTGTTGGTTGGGAGGTTAAAGGTGTTCCTGGACGATTTGGTCGAAGTGGAGTAGAGCGCTTTCATACCGGGGCATCTCATTTTGGATAATGCTATTATGGCATTTGAATGTTTTCATTTTATAAAATCTCATAACCATGGACAAAAGGGATTTATGTCTTTAAAGTTGGACATGAGCAAGGCCTACGATAGAGTGGAATGGTGTTTTTTAGAGCGGGTTTTAGTTAAAATGGGATTTGCACCGAAATGGGTAGAAATGTCAATGAACTGCGTTCGGACGGTCCGGTCT
Source organism: Silene coronaria (assembly GCA_028566215.1). NCBI lineage: Eukaryota > Viridiplantae > Streptophyta > Magnoliopsida > Caryophyllales > Caryophyllaceae > Silene > Silene coronaria. The sequence continues at coordinate 4,888 of JAOWBH010151628.1, read as the reverse complement.
GCGATTCTGATTAATGGGGCTCCATCTGATTTCATTCATCCTCGTCGGGGCCTTCGTCAAGGGGACCCGCTCTCTCCGTATATTTTCATTTTATGTGCTAATGTCTTCTCTAGACTTATTTCAAGGGAGGTGGCAAGGAGTTCTTTGCAAGGAGTTCGAATTTGTCGAGGGGCACCAAGCCTTACACACCTTTTTTTCGCTGACGACTCTCTCATCCTATGCCGTGCTGATAAGAATAATGCGGAGACCATCAAAGATGTTCTTGATTTGTATCAAAATGCGGCGGGGCAACGGCTAAATCTCCAAAAATCTGAATTATTTTTTAGCCCAAGTACCAATGGCTTAGCTAAAAAGGAGGTTTTGACAGTTTTGGATGTAATTGTGGTTGATGCACCTGGGAAATATCTCGGCCTTCCGGCGATTGTGGAACGAAACAAAACGGTGGCTTTTAGCCCTCTAAAAGAGAGAATTTGGAAGAAGCTTAAGGGGTGGAAAGAAAAATTACTCTCATATTCGGGTAGAGAAATCCTCATAAAGGCTATAGCCCAATCGATTTCTACCTATCATATGGGTTTGTTTAAATTTCCGTCTACTTTATGCTCTAAAATCGAGGGTGAGTTGGCTAGGTTTTGGTGGGGTCATAGTGGCGACAAGCGGCAAATTTACTGGATAGCGTGGAAAAAAATGTGTTGTGCTAAGAAGGAGGGTGGGATGGGTTATCGGAGCTTCGAAGCGTTTAACTTAGCAATGCTCACTAAGCAATTATGGCGATTGTATGAAAAACCTTATTCTTTGGTGGCTCGAGTGCTGTCGGCTCGGTATTACCCGTCCGGAGACTTATTAGATGCGGCTGTGGGGCACCACCCATCCTTTATGTGGAGGAGTTTGATGGAAGCTCTCTCTGTTTTCAAACAAGGAAGTAGATGGCTTATTGGTGACGGAAGGAGGGTCCGGTTTTGGAGGGATAGGTGGTGTGGCACTAGTCCTGCATCTCGGTTAATTTCCCCAATCAGCGGCATGAATGAGAGCAAGGTTGCGGACTGGTGGGTTGGAGAGCCAAGGACATGGAACGAAGAACTTCTTAGACAACATTTGTTCGAGTTCGAGGTACGTGAAATCCTTAGCATACCGATTTGTTCTACCCAGAAAGATGATAAACTAGTTTGGGCTCATACTAGGGATGGTTTATACTCAGTAAAATCTAGGTATCATTTTATTTGTGAGGAAAAAAAGGCTGATCAGGGGGTGGTAGCTGTAGTTCGAGCTCGGCCTTTTGGGCGGAACTTTGGCAGCTAAAGCTGCCTCCAAAGGTGAAAAATTTCCTCTGGAGGGCTTGTAAAGGGGCAATTCCATGTGGTCTCAATGTCCAAAAGCGAGTTGTGGATGCTGACCCGACTTGCCTGAGATGTTCACATGAGATCGAGACGGATGTTCACGCACTGCTTGATTGTCCGTTTGCACAAAAACTGTGGGACTTGGGTGGTGTGGATGAGGAGATAACCACAGTGGCTTGTGGAGGTAGTTTAGCGGATTGGGTTTATGGGGTTATGCGGAGGATGAAAGGGGACGATCAGAGTCGTTGCTTGATGACTCTATGGGCAGGATGGAACTACCGAAATGAAGCGTATCATGGGAATGTTATGGTAGAACCTAAACTTGTCTTGGAGAGAGCATGGAGTTTCTGGGAGGCTTGGATGAAGGTTCAACCGAGCCACTATAACAACTGTATATCTGTATCGGATAAAACTGTTTGAAGGCCACCAATGGGGGGGATTCCGAAAGATTAATGTGGATGCGGGGTTCCTGGGTGAGACGGGATGTGGACTGGGGGTTGTGATACGGGATGATAAGGGAAGTGTGGAGCGGATGAGTGTGAAACAAGTGCGTGAACGGTGAAGCCCAGAGGTGGCTGAAGTCATGGCGGCCGAATTCGGTTTGCTTGATGCTCGACAAATGGGGCTGGAAAACGTGGTACTGGAGTCGGATTGTATGGCCTTGATAACTATGCTCAAGTCAAAGTGCTTTCCGTCGAATTACTTTGGTAGGATGGGGAAAGTCGTCTATGATTTAGCTCTTTCTTTTAATAGTGTAATGTTTAGTTTCACTCGTAGAGACGGAAATGTGGTGGCCCATGAATTGGCACACTTGATCCCGGTTGTTTTCTCGACTCGGTATTGGGTGGGCTCGATTCCGGAACGCATTGCTCCTTTTGTAGCGCTTGACAATTTAGAGATTCTGAATTAATAAAATTCCTTTTCTTTTCAAAAAAAAGAAAGTATAATGTCTCAATTCTACACATGTCGCATAAACTTGTCCCATACCCTGTCCCATCCACACAAAAACTGACACCTAGCATAAAATAAAACAAAAGAAAAACACATCACGTTCAATCGTGCATCTTCTTCTCCCATCTCTCAATCCATCTTCTTCCCCTTTCCATGTCCCTTACCATCTTTCTCATATGGAATATATTCTATTTTTACATTCTCCTTTTAACTCAACCAAACTTTAACTCTTCATTATGCTATCAACACTCCATCATCACTATTGCTCACCACACACAAAATTAAACAACACGCATGAACTTGAAATCGAAACCCGAGTATTGCTTCATCAACAACAATAACCACCTTCTTTGCCTCCTCGCTTAACTCACTAGCAGCAACAATAACAAAGAATATGCCGGAGCAAATATCTATAATCAACAGCAACAATTCAACTCTTCTATTTCCTTCTTCCACAATTTTTTCGTTCTCTCAGGTCTAATTTTAACCTAATTGATTATAATCAAAGAACTAATTCAATTACTATGTCCTTCAGTTACTGTATATAACACCCCAAGTGATTGAGAGAAAAGTTGTCCCACATGGATAGAATAAGGATCTTATGAGATGTTTATAAAGAATTCTACCTACCACTTATTAACAAGGCCTTGTACTTTTGGGCTTAAGTGAGGACAAATAATGGGCTCAAAGGTGCACATCTCATCTTATTGGGGTTGTGTTACAAGTGTGGTGGGTTGGGTTGTTATAATGGTATCAAAGCAACCCTGCGACCGTGGGGTAGTGAACATGTGGTCAGGAGTACCCGGTTCACCCACCTAGCGGGGGAGGATTTTGGGATTGGCTGCGGTCAGCCCTAAGGCACAACGAGGACGTTGTGTTCTTTTAGTGGGGGAGTCTGTAACACCCCAAGTGTTTGAGAGGAAATTTGTCCCACATGGATAGAATAAGGAGCTTATGTGATGTTTATAAAGAAAATTCCACCCGCCACTTGGTAACACGGCCTTGTGCTTTTGGGCTTAGGTGGGGATAAATAATAGGCCCAAAGCTACACATCCCATCTTATTGAGGTTGTATTACGACGTGGCAGGTCGGGTTGTTATAGTAGGAGTGTATTTATAGGGAGTTTAGAGGGGTTAAAGTAGGTTAAACAAAGGGAAGAGCAGCCGGGCTTGAGAAGGTATTTGGCTGCAATTTGAGCTTAATTTCGTGAAAGATTGGTTAGGGTTAGTTGGTAAACATGGAGGGCAAGGTAGTGTGATGATCATGGGAAAATGTGGGAGCTTGAATAAGGAGAAATGGCTCGGTTTGTGGGTTGCTTTCCTGCTCGAAAAACAGGGGGAGTATGTGGGTGCAACCTCGGTTTAGGGCTCGTTTTGGGTGAGGAGATGAGTGAATTTGAGTTGGATTTTGAGGGTGGCTAAGGGCTAGTATGTAGGCTAGGCCAGGTGAGCAAGAGGGGTTGGGTTTGAATCAATTTGGGTCGGGTTTGAAAGCTCAAAACAACATGAGTTGGAAGGGGAATTTGGGCTATTTTGTGTGGGTTGGTTTGGACGATTTTTGGGAGTGTTTTGAGTAAGGTTTTGAGTTGGATTATGGAGGGCTTGGAGCTGGGCTATGGAGGTAAGAGTTGGGTCGAAATTGCTTTGGAATTCGTGCATAAATCGGGTTAAAAACCGAGCTTGAATCGAGCTCGAAGTCTCGAATAAAAACCGTCTTAAAACCGAGTTTTTCAAATACGATTATAACAACGATTTATAATATGATTTATG
>JAOWBH010151617.1:0-12111 GCA_028566215.1 Silene coronaria | reverse complement strand
TGTGAAGGTACAAGTACCCCAATCTGCATCACAATAACTGTTCAACTGTAGATCTGATCTTGATGAATAAAATAGGCTCAAGTTGACAGTTCCTTTCAGATATATTATCAAATGCAGAGCAGCTTGTAAATGGGGTAGTCTGGGTTGAGTCAGAAACTGACTCAAGTGTTGTACACTGTAAGACACATCTGGCCTAGTGAGGTTAAGGTATAACAACCTCCCTATGAGCCTTCTGTATAACTCTGGTTGCTCGAGAATTTCCTCTTCATCCACAGATAATCTCAATCCAGTAGGCAATGGAAACTTTGCTGGTTTGCAGTGGTCCATTTGTGCATCTTTGATTATGTCTATGACATATTTCCTTTGATTTAGAAGAACTCCTGTAGATGATCTTGCAACTTCTATACCCAAAAAGTATCTTAATTGCCTTAAGTCCTTAATGGTAAAAGCTTTGTCAAGTAGGCTCTTTATAGTGGCAATATACCCCTCATCATTACCAGTCACCAATAAGTCATCAACATATAATATGATGACTATAAATGAACCATTACTTCCTGATTTGATAAAAAGAGAGTAATCAGACTTGATTTTGATGAAACCTTGAGCAAGTAAAAATTTTGATAACTCCAAATTCCACTGTCGTGAGGCTTGTTTAAGCCTATACAGTGATCTCTTTAATAAATAGACATCACCTACATTCCCTGTAGAGTATCATTCTGGTTTTTTCATGTATACCTCCTCATCCAAGAACTCATGCAAGAATGCCTTGTTTATGTCAAGTTGATATAATGGCCAATGCTTAATGGCATCCAAAGCAATAACAATTCTGACAGTGGTGAGTTTTGCCACTGGACTGAAGGTATGTTTGTAATCCTTCCCATCTATTTGGCTAGAACACTAAGCCACAAGTCTTGCTGTACCTCTCTACTGTACCATCAGGATTGAATTTGATCTTGTATACCCACTTGGCCCCTATGACTTTCTTTCCATGAGGCAATGGTGTAAGAATCTAAGTATTATTCTTCTCAAGTGCTGCTAGTTCTTGTTGCATGGTTTGAATCCATTTTGGATCATCTTTAACCTATGAGTAACAAGCAGGCTCATACAGCTGCAATACATTGGCACAAGAAGTTTGATAATTTGTAGAGTATCCATGCAAATTGATTGTCCCAGTGAGTGAAAGTTTTGTATCATCTTGCTGCACAAGGTTAGCAGAGGAAGAGGAGCTTGCAACAATAGATAGTGGGAGGCCTTTCCACAAATAGCCCTGAAGTTTAGTGGACAACATCCTGGCTCTTTGTGATTTTCTCACTGGTGACTCACCAAGATTAGTATTAGGAATAATTGTTTCTTCCTCGGTAGTATTATTATTTATCTCTTGGATTATATCATTTATTTCATGGATAATATCATCATTTGTATTATTGTGATTTGTATTATTTGTAATATTATTATTTGTATCATCTTCACAAATGTGATCAGATACAGATGATATGATAAATGGTTGATCTTTGGTATGTATCAAACCAGTCTGAGTTTGAGATTGAAACTGAGGACTGTAAGGGAATAACTTTTCTTGGAAAGAAACATCTCTACTCATAATAATCTTGTGCTTGTCAAGGTCATATAGTTTATATCCTTTTTGATCAAAAGGAGAAACAAGCATCTAATAGCTCTATTATCAAACTTATCTCCAGATTTGTGTGCAGCATAACACAGACAACCTATCACCCTCAAATGAGCATAATCAGGAGGCTTGTTGAACAATTTCTCAAATGGAGTCTTCCAGCCTAAAACTGAAGTTGGTGACAGATTTATTAAGTGTATTGCAGCCAAGATCATTTCTCCCCAAAATCTCTTTGGTAAAAAAGCTTGAATCCTTAAGGCACGAGCTACCTCAAGGAGGTGTCTATGTTTCCTCTCAACTTTGCCATTTTGTTGAGGGTTGCCTGGAATGGATTTTTGATGAACTATGCCACGCATGGCCAATAAACTATCACACTCTCTTTGCACTATTTCAGTGCCATTGTCACTTCTCAATGTCTTTACAGTGGCTTGGAAATGATTATAAATGTAAGCAAAGAAATTGGTTAAAACTTGTGCAATATTATCTTTGGTCTTAAGCAAAATAGTCCATGTCACCCTGCTGTAATCATCCACAATAGTAAGAAAATAGGTGGCTCCATTTAGAGATGGCACTCTATATGGGCCCCAAAGATCAACATGTAACAACTCAAAAGGTTGAGATGTGATAGTAGTACTAGTAGGGAAGGGAAGCTTGTGATGTTTTGCAAGTAAGCATGTGTCACAATGAAATTCATTTTTATTTTTTATTAATTGTGAACAGAGTATTACATGCTACAAAGTGCTCAAAGAGGAATGTCCTAGCCTAGCATGTAATAGGGCTACATCATCAAAGCCAACAGTGGCAGACAAAAGAGTAGTAGCACAAGCTTTATTAACTAGAGTAGATTCAGCAGTTGCTGTAGTGTGAAACTGATATATGCCTGCAAGCTTCTTGCCAGAACACAGAACAGCTTCAGTGGAAGGGTCCTGGATATAGCAATGAGTAGCAGTGAAATTAGCACAAAGGTTACTGTCACTCAACAATTTTCCCAATAACAACAGATTATGTTTGAAGTCAGGTAAATACAGAACATTCTACAAGATAATTTGATTAGTAAAAAGAACATTACCAACATGTCTCACAAATTTGATTTGACCATCAGGTAATGTGATAGCTATGGGTTTAGATAGAACTTTATATGAGATAAAACACAGAAAATCAAAGATCATATGATCTGAAGCTCCTGAATCAAGTATCCAACTAACACAATTGTTGGGATGAGGCAAGGCAGTAACAGTAGAAGCAAGAATCATACCTGCGAAGTTCAGATTGTTACTTGCAGATGATTGCAATTTAAAAAATTCCTTAGCCACGGCTTGAACAAAACCAGAATTATTCATGACTTGACTAAAATCATAAGCAGATGATGCAGCAGAGGTGGATGTCTGGTTGTGATCCTGAGGTTGTTGTATTTCACACGGAGTATCATCAATATAATCAGTGGCTTCTTCAACATTAGCTGCAAATCTTCTTTGTCCACCACCACTACCAGAAACAGAGACATTCTTTCCTCGAGAATAAGATTGCTTGGGCTTGAGGCTTTTGTCAACAGACCAGCAATGCGAAAGAGAATGCCCATGTTTCTTACAGGCAGTGCAGTAATAAACAGGACGCTCATTCTTTTGCCTCTTTGGATCTCTTTGCCAGACATTTGATCCTCCTGAAAAATTCTGAGACTGAGATTGAACTTGTGTGACATTTAATGCAACTTCTGGCTGAGTAGAAGAAGATTCTTCCTCTGTGATGCTCCTCTGAACTTCTGCTTGATGAACTTTAGCAAAAGCTTGATTAACAGTAGGAAGTGGATCCATAGCTAAGATTTGACCTCTCAAATGCTCATGCTTCTTATTCAGTCCCATCAGAAAATCAATCAAATTGTGTGCATTGTCCCTCTCAACAACCTTTCGAAGAATAGAACATGTACATTTGTCTAATGCACCACAGTCACATTGAGGTAATGGATCTAAAGCACGCATATCTTCCCAAATTGATCGAAGTTTAGCATAATACTCAGCAACACAAGCATCACCTTGAGCAATATGAATGACATCTTTGCGAAGCTGGTAAAGAAAAGGAGCATTTGACTGATTGTACCTTTCATTGAGTTCGTCCCAAAGCTGCTTACTGAAAGTCACATAGGATAATCCAGCAGCGATCGACTCAGAAAGTGAGTGTTGAATCCAACGCAACACCGTGTAGTCAGTACGGATCCAATCGTTGTAAGAAGCATGAGTTTCTGCAGGTTTAGGTACTTCGCCATTAATAAACCCTAGCTTATTCTTAGTAATAAGCGCAATTCGCATGTTTCGCGACCAGTGAAGAAACGATTTGCCGGAGAAAACTTGTGGAATTATCTGAAGCAACGAATGATCTGTATTCGTCAGATGTAAAGGATCTTTATACACCGATGTATAAGCTGAAGTAGTCATGATTGATCAATTGAATTGCAGAAAAGACAAGAAATTGATGAATTACGTGTTTTTGTGATTTTGATTTGCAGAAAAAAACAAGAAATTGATGAATTACGTGTTTTTGTGATTTTGATTTGCAGAAAAAAAAATGAAATTGACGAATTTTCGCAGCGGAATTGTAAAGAATTAATCGATTTGATGAAGAAACTTAATCAGGATCGATTAAGTAAGCTCTGATACCATGATGAATTCACTTAATTCAATCTAACTCCATTAATGGAGAAACCCTAGCTCACAGTTGTTTGTGAACACAAAAGGTAAATAATGAGAGAATTTTTATTGAGTAATTGTTTGTGTAAGTATTTACAATGAAGATGAATAAACATGTATATATATACAAGTAAGTCGGTTATAACAACCTAACAACTTTACTCTGTTTTGTAACAAAATCCAGCTGTAATAGAGTCCAGTTGTCAACAACTAGATTGGACAGGCAGCAGCTTAATGATGGCAGGATATCCTCAACACCCCCTCCTCAAGTAGGACTTGGAGAAGAGTCGAGAAGGCCTAGCTTGACAACAAAATACTTATGCTGTTGTTCCCCTAAAGCCTTTGTGAACACATTTGCAATTTGCTGAGCACTTGGAACATGTGTGGTGCAGATGAGCCCTTCTTCTATTCTTTCTCTTATGTAATGACAATCTAGCTTTAGGTGCTTAGTGCGTTCATGAAAAACTGGGTTGGCTGCAATATGTTGTGCAGCTTTATTGTCACAATGCAATCTAATAGGTTTGGGAACATGAACATGTAATTCCTGTAACAACTCATTTATCCAAACAAGTTCACTAGATGTTTGACTCATACTTCTGTATTCTGATTCAGCCGAGGATTTACTTACTGTAGTTTGCTTCTTTGTTTTCCAGGAAATCAAAGAATTTCCTAAGAAAACACAATACCATGTCAAAGACTTTCCTGTGAAGGTACAAGTACCCCAATCTGCATCACAATAACTGTTCAACTGTAGATCTGATCTTGATGAATAGAATAAGCCCAAGTTGACAGTTCCTTTCAGATATCTTATCAAATGCAGAGCAACTTGTAAATGGGGTAGTCTGGGTTGAGTCAGAAACTGACTCAAGTGTTGTACACTGTAAGACACATCTGGCCTGGTGAGGTTAAGGTATAACAACCTCCCTATGAGCCTCCTATATAACTCTGGTTGCTTGAGAATTTCCCCTTCATCTACAGATAATCTCAATCCAGTAGGCAATGGAAACTTTGCTGGTTTACAGTCGTCCATTTGTGCATCTTTGATTATGTCCATGACATATTTCCTTTGGTTCAAAAGAACTCCTGTAGATGATCTTGCAACTTCTATACCCAAAAAATATCTCAATTGCCCTAAGTCCTTAATGGTAAAAGCTTTGTCAAGTAGGCTCTTTATGGTGGTAATATACCCCTCATCATTACCAGTCACCAATAAGTCATCAACATATACTATGATGACTGTAAATGAACCATTACTTCCTGATCTGGTAAAAAGAGAGTAATCAGACTTGGTTTTGATGAAACCTTGAGCAAGTAAAAATTTTTGATAACTCCAAATTCCACTGTCGTGAGGCTTGTTTAAGCCCATACAGTGATCTTTTTAACAAACAGACATCACCTACATTCCCTGCAGAGTACCCTTCTGGTTTTTTCATGTATACCTCCTCATCCAAGAACCCATGCAAGAATGCATTGTTTATGTCAAGTTGATATAATGGCCATTGCTTAATGGCAGCCAAAGCAATAACAATTCTGACAGTGGTTAGTTTAGCCACTGGACTGAAGGTGTGTTTGTAATCCTTCCTTTCTATTTGGCTATAACCCTTAGCCACAAGTCTGGCTTTGTACCTCTCTACTGTACCATCAGGATTGAACTTGATTTATATACCCACTTGGCCCCTATGGCTTTCTTTCATGAGGCAAGGGTGTAAGAATCCAAGTATTATTCTTCTCAAGTGCTGCTAGTTCTTGTTGCATGGCTTGGATCCATTTTGGATCATCTTTAGCCTGTGAGTAACAAGCAGGTTCATACAGCTGCAATACATTGGCACAAGAAGTTTGATAATCTGCAGAATATCTATGCAAATTGACTGTCCCAGTGAGTCAAAGCTTTGTATTATCTTGCTGCACAAGGTTAACAGAGGAAGAAGAGCCTGCAGTAATAGATGGTGGGAGGCCTTTGCACAAGTAGCCCTGAAGTTTAGTGGACAACATCCTGACTCTTTGAGATTTTCTCACTGGTGACTCATCATCGGGATTAGTAGTAGGAACAATAATTTCTTCCTCAATAGCATTATTATTTGTTTCTTGGATTATAACATTTGTATCATGAATAATATCATCATTTGTATTATTGTGATTTATATTATTTGTAATATTATTATTTGTATCATCTTCACAAATGTGATCAGATAGAGATGATATGATAAAAGGTTGTTCTTTGGTATGCATCAAACCAGTCTGAGTTTGAGATTTGAACTGAGGACTGTAAGGGAATAACTTTTCTTGAAAAAAAACATCTCTACTCATGATAATATTGTGCTTGTCAAGGTCATATAGTTTATATCCCTTTTGATCAAAAGGACACCCTAGAAACAAGCATCTAATGGCTCTATTATCAAACTTATCTCCAGATTTGTGAGCAGCATGACATAGACAACCTATTTAAATGAGCATAATCAGGAGGCTTGTTGAACAATTTCTCAAATAGAGTCTTCCAGCCTAAAACTGAAGTTGGTGACAGATTTATTAAGTGTATTGCAGCCAAGATCATTTCTCCCCAAAATCTCTTTGGTAAAAAAGCTTGAATCCTTAAGGCACGAGCTACCTCAAGGAGGTGTCTATGTTTCCTCTCAACTTTGCCATTTTGTTGAGGGTTGCCTGGAATGGATTTTTGATGAACTATGCCACGCATGGCCAATAAACTATCACACTCTCTTTGCACTATTTCAGTGCCATTGTCACTTCTCAATGTCTTTACAGTGGCTTGGAAATGATTATAAATGTAAGCAAAGAAATTGGTTAAAACTTGTGCAATATTATCTTTGGTCTTAAGCAAAATAGTCCATGTCACCCTGCTGTAATCATCCACAATAGTAAGAAAATAGGTGGCTCCATTTAGAGATGGCACTCTATATGGGCCCCAAAGATCAACATGTAACAACTCAAAAGGTTGAGATGTGATAGTAGTACTAGTAGGGAAGGGAAGCTTGTGATGTTTTGCAAGTAAGCATGTGTCACAATGAAATTCATTTTTATTTTTTATTAATTGTGAACAGAGTATTACATGCTACAAAGTGCTCAAAGAGGAATGTCCTAGCCTAGCATGTAATAGGGCTACATCATCAAAGCCAACAGTGGCAGACAAAAGAGTAGTAGCACAAGCTTTATTAACTAGAGTAGATTCAGCAGTTGCTGTAGTGTGAAACTGATATATGCCTGCAAGCTTCTTGCCAGAACACAGAACAGCTTCAGTGGAAGGGTCCTGGATATAGCAATGAGTAGCAGTGAAATTAGCACAAAGGTTACTGTCACTCAACAATTTTCCCAATAACAACAGATTATGTTTGAAGTCAGGTAAATACAGAACATTCTACAAGATAATTTGATTAGTAAAAAGAACATTACCAACATGTCTCACAAATTTGATTTGACCATCAGGTAATGTGATAGCTATGGGTTTAGATAGAACTTTATATGAGATAAAACACAGAAAATCAAAGATCATATGATCTGAAGCTCCTGAATCAAGTATCCAACTAACACAATTGTTGGGATGAGGCAAGGCAGTAACAGTAGAAGCAAGAATCATACCTGCGAAGTTCAGATTGTTACTTGCAGATGATTGCAATTTAAAAAATTCCTTAGCCACGGCTTGAACAAAACCAGAATTATTCATGACTTGACTAAAATCATAAGCAGATGATGCAGCAGAGGTGGATGTCTGGTTGTGATCCTGAGGTTGTTGTATTTCACACGGAGTATCATCAATATAATCAGTGGCTTCTTCAACATTAGCTGCAAATCTTCTTTGTCCACCACCACTACCAGAAACAGAGACATTCTTTCCTCGAGAATAAGATTGCTTGGGCTTGAGGCTTTTGTCAACAGACCAGCAATGCGAAAGAGAATGCCCATGTTTCTTACAGGCAGTGCAGTAATAAACAGGACGCTCATTCTTTTGCCTCTTTGGATCTCTTTGCCAGACATTTGATCCTCCTGAAAAATTCTGAGACTGAGATTGAACTTGTGTGACATTTAATGCAACTTCTGGCTGAGTAGAAGAAGATTCTTCCTCTGTGATGCTCCTCTGAACTTCTGCTTGATGAACTTTAGCAAAAGCTTGATTAACAGTAGGAAGTGGATCCATAGCTAAGATTTGACCTCTCAAATGCTCATGCTTCTTATTCAGTCCCATCAGAAAATCAATCAAATTGTGTGCATTGTCCCTCTCAACAACCTTTCGAAGAATAGAACATGTACATTTGTCTAATGCACCACAGTCACATTGAGGTAATGGATCTAAAGCACGCATATCTTCCCAAATTGATCGAAGTTTAGCATAATACTCAGCAACACAAGCATCACCTTGAGCAATATGAATGACATCTTTGCGAAGCTGGTAAAGAAAAGGAGCATTTGACTGATTGTACCTTTCATTGAGTTCGTCCCAAAGCTGCTTACTGAAAGTCACATAGGATAATCCAGCAGCGATCGACTCAGAAAGTGAGTGTTGAATCCAACGCAACACCGTGTAGTCAGTACGGATCCAATCGTTGTAAGAAGCATGAGTTTCTGCAGGTTTAGGTACTTCGCCATTAATAAACCCTAGCTTATTCTTAGTAATAAGCGCAATTCGCATGTTTCGCGACCAGTGAAGAAACGATTTGCCGGAGAAAACTTGTGGAATTATCTGAAGCAACGAATGATCTGTATTCGTCAGATGTAAAGGATCTTTATACACCGATGTATAAGCTGAAGTAGTCATGATTGATCAATTGAATTGCAGAAAAGACAAGAAATTGATGAATTACGTGTTTTTGTGATTTTGATTTGCAGAAAAAAACAAGAAATTGATGAATTACGTGTTTTTGTGATTTTGATTTGCAGAAAAAAAAATGAAATTGACGAATTTTCGCAGCGGAATTGTAAAGAATTAATCGATTTGATGAAGAAACTTAATCAGGATCGATTAAGTAAGCTCTGATACCATGATGAATTCACTTAATTCAATCTAACTCCATTAATGGAGAAACCCTAGCTCACAGTTGTTTGTGAACACAAAAGGTAAATAATGAGAGAATTTTTATTGAGTAATTGTTTGTGTAAGTATTTACAATGAAGATGAATAAACATGTATATATATACAAGTAAGTCGGTTATAACAACCTAACAACTTTACTCTGTTTTGTAACAGAATCCAGCTGTAATAGAGTCCAGCTGTCAACAACTGGAATGAACAGGCAGCAGCTTGATGATGGCAGGATATCCTCAACAACGAGCAATTTAAAAAAAGAATATTCTCAGAACTCATAAATACAAGATATGATCACAAAAGTTTTTTGGTTTGAATTTTTTTCATGCAAAGTTGCAAAACCTTGGAGTATTTCGTGAATTTTCCAAGAAGAAGAAAAAAAACGCAAGTACAAAACGGCAAAACCGACGATTTCTCAGTTCTACCTTTCTGTGCAAAAGTTCGATGATCAGTTGAACAATTTTACCGAGTTTAAAGAACTGTGAATGACATGCAGCTAGGTAAATCTATGAAAAATGAGATAATTCGTGGAAATTACTCAAATCAGGTAAATTTATTTAATGTACATCGCTTTTTTCCATCACTTGATTTAAATTTCTAGGTTTGTCTAGTTAATTGCTTGTTCAAGTTACTGCTCTCGAATTAAAGTTTCAAAGCACAAGGTTTGTGATTCTGACATTTGAGAGACCACTAAGGACTTGCGTTTATCGTCAATTGATCTCCTTTAAGACGATCATGTCCGTTTTAAAGGTTAAAACGGGTCAAATAATAACTCATATTGTTAGAAGAGATAAGTTTTGAGCCCTCCGCAAGGCATTCCGCTTTTGTCACATCTAATTATTTGATCTGTTTCATGTTTAAGATACATATTAGCCCGTGTTAAACAAGAATTTGTGAGAGTTTATATGTGATCATCCTTAGTTCATGTTTCATTGAACTCCAAATCTTCAAACATATAACACAATAATTCTTCTTGCTTCTTATTTTTCAGCTGAATGTAGTGACGGGTGACGGATCTAGAAAATTTTATTTTCGACATCCTTTAATATAATTGATCAAACTATTATTATGCATGATTGTATGAAGAATATAAATAAAAATTTTCAAACACAAAAGGTAGACAAAACCCAAAAAAAATTTTTCCTCAAGTGCGTCCGCAAATGCCTAGATGAGTGGTTAAGAAATAACATGGCTGACATTGTTCTGAGGTCTGAAATACTCCCTGTCATGATGGTTAACTATAGGAAAACAGTCAAAGACAAAGTTTGAAGTTGAACATTTCCTTGCTTTTTAAAAGTCTAAGGTGGCCAACAATTTGGAAGCGAAGCGCTTGCCTTAAAATGTTAACTTAGTTCACGCCCAACACATATTGAGATGGTATGCTGACATTCCTTGTGCTGTTGAAGATTCCGTAGAAGTTGATCAAGTCCGAGTTTATGGTCATGTCTGAAACGTACTATATTTCAACATCGAGATTCCATGTAAAATGATTGAACTAGTTGAACAAGTCAGAGTGACAGACTTAGCTATGCATTTGTTGACATTTCTAGTTGATTGTGAGACTCTTAGTATAAAACCATATGTGGCTGATTAAGTTATTAAACATAATTATCATTAGCCTTTAGTATATAGATGCGTAATTTTTTATTTTTTATTTTGGTCTCAAACTGTGTAATAAGGGTTTAGCGTAGAACTTTTTAGTATCTTGTGGACTTGAACCTGAGTTTTTCTTCATTGTGTAAAAGTAAAAGTAAATGTGATGGAGATGACAATTTGGGGGGAAAAATTAGGAAGAGGTTTAGTAAAGTTAACGGCATCATCACGTAAACAAAATGGACAATTTCAATCAGGGAAGGGTTTAGTAAAGTTGGGATTATAGTTAGTTAATTGATAGTTTGGAGTATTATGGTAAGGGCACCTATAGTATGGATTATTTCCATTAATTAATCCTAAAATTTATTGGGCTTAACTAGCTGTTATTAGAGCAAATGTCACAATTAATATATTGCGCATTGAATTTATATCATTGTTCTAAATGAAATGTTTTACCTTGTAGACTAAAGTTACCGGTAAGAAGGCTGAGCTGGAAAGTCAAGGAGTGACGGACATCGATGAGAATGCGATTTACCATGACGAACATGGAGGATACAACAAGAAGGGAGGATTTTATGGCTTAGGTTCAGCAGCACAAGACTTCTTTGAGCGGCCTAGGCCTTCTACTACTACCCCCACCAACAATTAGTACTCCCATGGTATTTCTAGCCAATTGGCAAGTGAAAACAAGCGACTCTCGGCCACACTTAATGATACTACACAACGATTGGCTGCTATAGAGAAGTATTTGACTCAACAATTTGGGCGTAACATTACTGAAAATTGCAACCCCAACACTCAAGTCAAAGAAGGGATGATGACTTAGATGGTGACGGTCACGGCGGTAATAACACTACTTCTCCTACTCTTTTCACTCCTTAGTGGTCGTCAACCGGTGTTGCTAATTAGTCGCTTGGTAATTGGCAGGTAGGGCATGTTCCCCTTAGCATTAGCATGGCATTAGTATGTATGTAGCCATTAGTATGAAGTATGTAGCCGTTAGGATTATAGTATGTATTTTGATGTTAGCATGAAGTAAGTATTTTGACGTTAACAAGAAGTATTATGTAGTTTGACGCTAGCATTATGTGCATGACTTTCGGGTCGGTTGAATGTGTGTGACAATTTTTAGATTTCCATTTTAATGGAAAGTTGATGGATGTTGCTTCCTTTGTAAA